>JBAPLH010000616.1:0-18376 GCA_037897445.1 Ceriops zippeliana
ATAGTTGTTATGAAGGACACAAAAGACAATTTCATGGTCATTGCATGAAAGATAGTGCATCTAAGAAAAAGAGGAGCCTAATTAGCATGAAGTGAATAGAAATCTTCAATATTTACGAATTAAACCACATCACTTTAATACAAAAAGCAATTCCAGATGATTGACTCCATTAGTTGATGGAAGTAAACACATTTAGTGTTTTAATGATGTTAAGACTTGTTTGTTTTAATTCATTTACTGGGTAGTTTAGGCATAAATGTGATTTTGATGATCAGTGTATAAAAAAGCATGGTTGGAAAGAACAAAGGTGCCATGCTAACTAGAAATGATGGGAGGGACTCTTTCTTTTGAAATTCAACCAATTAATATCAATAAGAAATGCTAATCAAGATCAAGGACTCCATTGTGTGTGTTGGAATTGAATGAATTCATTGTATAGATGGTTGATGTACATTGCTTTCACAATGCAAATAGTTTGTTAAGAAGGACACAAAAGACAATTTCATGGTCATTGCATGAAAAAGATAGTGCATCTAAGAAAAAGAGGAGCCTAATTAGCATGAAGTGAAATAGAAATCTTCAATATTTACGAATTTAAACCACATCACTTTAATACAAAAAGCAATTCCAGATGATTGACTCCATTAGTTGATGGAAGTAAACACATTTAGTGTTTTAATGATGTTAAGACTTGTTTGTTTTAATTCATTTACTGGGTAGTTTAGGCATAAATGTGATTTTGATGATCAGTGTATAAAAAAAGCATGGTTGGAAAGAACAAAGGTGCCATGCTAACTAGAAATGATGGGAGGGACTCTTTCTTTTGAAATTCAACCAATTAATATCAATAAGAAATGCTAATCAAGATCAAGGACTCCATTGTGTGTTGGAATTGAATGAATTCATTGTATAGATGGTTGATGTACATTGCTTTTTCACAATGCAAATAGTTGTTAAGAAGGACACAAAAGACAATTTCATGGTCATTGCATGAAAGATGGTGCTTCTAAGAAAAAGAGGAGCCTAATTAGCATGAAGTGAAGAGAAATCTTCAATATTTACGAATTAAACCACATCACTTTAATACAAAAAGCAATTCCAGATGATTGACTCCATTAGTTGATGGAAGTAAACACATTTAGTGTTTTAATGATGTTAAGACTTGTTTGTTTTAATTCATTTACTGGGTAGTTTAGGCATAAATGTGATTTTGATGATCAGTGTATAAAAAAGCATGGTTGGAAAGAACAAAGGTGCCATGCTAACTAGAAATGATGGGAGGGACTCTTTCTTTTGAAATTCAACCAATTAATATCAATAAGAAATGCTAATCAAGATCAAGGACTCCATTGTGTGTTGGAATTGAATGAATTCATTGTATAGATGGTTGATGTACATTGCTTTCACAATGCAAATAGTTGTTATGAAGGACACAAAAGACAATTTCATGGTCATTGCATGAAAGATAGTGCATCTAAGAAAAAGAGGAGCCTAATTAGCATGAAGTGAATAGAAATCTTCAATATTTACGAATTAAACCACATCACTTTAATACAAAAAGCAATTCCAGATGATTGACTCCATTAGTTGATGGAAGTAAACACATTTAGTGTTTTAATGATGTTAAGACTTGTTTGTTTTAATTCATTTACTGGGTAGTTTAGGCATAAATGTGATTTTGATGATCAGTGTATAAAAAAAGCATGGTTGGAAAGAACAAAAGGTGCCATGCTAACTAGAAATGATGGGAGGGACTCTTTCTTTTGAAATTCAACCAATTAATATCAATAAGAAATGCTAATCAAGATCAAGGACTCCATTGTGTGTTGGAATTGAATGAATTCATTGTATAGATGGTTGATGTATGTACATTGCTTTCACAATGCAAATAGTTTGTTAAGAAGGACACAAAAGACAATTTCATGGTCATTGCATGAAAGATGGTGCTTCTAAGAAAAAGAGGAGCCTAATTAGCATGAAGTGAATAGAAATCTTCAATATTTACGAATTAAACCACATCACTTTAATACAAAAAGCAATTCCAGATGATTGACTCCATTAGTTGATGGAAGTAAACACATTTAGTGTTTTAATGATGTTAAGACTTGTTTGTTTTAATTCATTTACTGGGTAGTTTAGGCATAAATGTGATTTTGATGATCAGTGTATAAAAAAAGCATGGTTGGAAAGAACAAAGGTGCCATGCTAACTAGAAATGATGGGAGGGACTCTTTCTTTTGAAATTCAACCAATTAATATCAATAAGAAATGCTAATCAAGATCAAGGACTCCATTGTGTGTTGGAATTGAATGAATTCATTGTATAGATGGTTGATGTACATTGCTTTCACAATGCAAATAGTTGTTAAGAAGGACACAAAAGACAATTTCATGGTCATTGCATGAAAGATGGTGCTTCTAAGAAAAAGAGGAGCCTAATTAGCATGAAGTGAATAGAAATCTTCAATATTTACGAATTAAACCACATCACATTAATACAAAAAGCAATTCAAGATGATTGACTCCATTAGTTGATGGAAGTAAACACATTTAGTGTTTTAATGATGTTAAGACTTGTTTGTTTTAATTCATTTACTGGGTAGTTTAGGCATAAATGTGATTTTGATGATCAGTGTATAAAAAAGCATGGTTGGAAAGAACAAAGGTGCCATGCTAACTAGAAATGATGGGAGGGACTCTTTCTTTTGAAATTCAACCAATTAATATCAATAAGAAATGCTAATCAAGATCAAGGACTCCATTGTGTGTTGGAATTGAATGAATTCATTGTATAGATGGTTGATGTACATTGCTTTCACAATGCAAATAGTTGTTATGAAGGACACAAAAGACAATTTCATGGTCATTGCATGAAAGATAGTGCATCTAAGAAAAAGAGGAGCCTAATTAGCATGAAGTGAATAGAAATCTTCAATATTTACGAATTAAACCACATCACTTTAATACAAAAAGCAATTCCAGATGATTGACTCCATTAGTTGATGGAAGTAAAAACACATTTAGTGTTTTAATGATGTTAAGACTTGTTTGTTTTAATTCATTTACTGGGTAGTTTAGGCATAAATGTGATTTTGATGATCAGTGTATAAAAAAGCATGGTTGGAAAGAACAAAGGTGCCATGCTAACTAGAAATGATGGGAGGGACTCTTTCTTTTGAAATTCAACCAATTAATATCAATAAGAAATGCTAATCAAGATCAAGGACTCCATTGTGTGTTGGAATTGAATGAATTCATTGTATAGATGGTTGATGTACATTGCTTTCACAATGCAAATAGTTGTTAAGAAGGACACAAAAGACAATTTCATGGTCATTGCATGAAAGATGGTGCATCTAAGAAAAAGAGGAGCCTAATTAGCATGAAGTGAATAGAAATCTTCAATATTTACGAATTAAACCACATCACTTTAATACAAAAAGCAATTCCAGATGATTGACTCCATTAGTTGATGGAAGTAAACACATTTAGTGTTTTAATGATGTTAAGACTTGTTTGTTTTAATTCATTTACTGGGTAGTTTAGGCATAAATGTGATTTTGATGATCAGTGTATAAAAAAGCATGGTTGGAAAGAACAAAGGTGCCATGCTAACTAGAAATGATGGGAGGGACTCTTTCTTTTGAAATTCAACCAATTAATATCAATAAGAAATGCTAATCAAGATCAAGGACTCCATTGTGTGTTGGAATTGAATGAATTCATTGTATAGATGGTTGATGTACATTGCTTTCACAATGCAAATAGTTGTTAAGAAGGACACAAAAGACAATTTCATGGTCATTGCATGAAAGATGGTGCTTCTAAGAAAAAGAGGAGCCTAATTAGCATGAAGTGAAGAGAAATCTTCAATATTTACGAATTAAACCACATCAACATTAATACAAAAAGCAATTCCAGATGATTGACTCCATTAGTTGATGGAAGTAAACACATTTAGTGTTTTAATGATGTTAAGACTTGTTTTGTTTTAATTCATTTACTGGGTAGTTTAGGCATAAATGTGATTTTGATGATCAGTGTATAAAAAAAGCATGGTTGGAAAGAACAAAGGTGCCATGCTAACTAGAAATGATGGGAGGGACTCTTTCTTTTGAAATTCAACCAATTAATATCAATAAGAAATGCTAATCAAGATCAAGGACTCCATTGTGTGTTGGAATTGAATGAATTCATTGTATAGATGGTTGATGTACATTGCTTTCACAATGCAAATAGTTGTTAAGAAGGACACAAAAGACAATTTCATGGTCATTGCATGAAAGATGGTGCTTCTAAGAAAAAGAGGAGCCTAATTAGCATGAAGTGAATAGAAATCTTCAATATTTACGAATTAAACCACATCACTTTAATACAAAAAGCAATTCCAGATGATTGACTCCATTAGTTGATGGAAGTAAACACATTTAGTGTTTTAATGATGTTAAGACTTGTTTGTTTTAATTCATTTACTGGGTAGTTTAGGCATAAATGTGATTTTGATGATCAGTGTATAAAAAAGCATGGTTGGAAAGAACAAAGGTGCCATGCTAACTAGAAATGATGGGAGGGACTCTTTCTTTTGAAATTCAACCAATTAATATCAATAAGAAATGCTAATCAAGATCAAGGACTCCATTGTGTGTTGGAATTGAATGAATTCATTGTATAGATGGTTGATGTACATTGCTTTCACAATGCAAATAGTTGTTTATGAAGGACACAAAAGACAATTTCATGGTCATTGCATGAAAGATGGTGCATCTAAGAAAAAGAGGAGCCTAATTAGCATGAAGTGAAGAGAAATCTTCAATATTTACGAATTAAACCACATCACTTTAATACAAAAAGCAATTCCAGATGATTGACTCCATTAGTTGATGGAAGTAAACACATTTAGTGTTTTAATGATGTTAAGACTTGTTTGTTTTAATTCATTTACTGGGTAGTTTAGGCATAAATGTGATTTTGATGATCAGTGTATAAAAAAGCATGGTTGGAAAGAACAAAGGTGCCATGCTAACTAGAAATGATGGGAGGGACTCTTTCTTTTGAAATTCAACCAATTAATATCAATAAGAAATGCTAATCAAGATCAAGGACTCCATTGTGTGTTGGAATTGAATGAATTCATTGTATAGATGGTTGATGTACATTGCTTTCACAATGCAAATATAGTTGTTAAGAAGGACACAAAAGACAATTTCATGGTCATTGCATGAAAGATGGTGCTTCTAAGAAAAAGAGGAGCCTAATTAGCATGAAGTGAATAGAAATCTTCAATATTTACGAATTAAACCACATCACTTTAATACAAAAAGCAATTCCAGATGATTGACTCCATTAGTTGATGGAAGTAAACACATTTAGTGTTTTAATGATGTTAAGACTTGTTTGTTTTAATTCATTTACTGGGTAGTTTAGGCATAAATGTGATTTTGATGATCAGTGTATAAAAAAAGCATGGTTGGAAAGAACAAAGGTGCCATGCTAACTAGAAATGATGGGAGGGACTCTTTCTTTTGAAATTCAACCAATTAATATCAATAAGAAATGCTAATCAAGATCAAGGACTCCATTGTGTGTTGGAATTGAATGAATTCATTGTATAGATGGTTGATGTACATTGCTTTCACAATGCAAATAGTTGTTAAGAAGGACACAAAAGACAATTTCATTTGGTCATTGCATGAAAGATGGTGCTTCTAAGAAAAAGAGGAGCCTAATTAGCATGAAGTGAATAGAAATCTTCAATATTTACGAATTAAACCACATCACTTTAATAAAAAAAGCAATTCCAGATGATTGACTCCATTAGTTGATGGAAGTAAAAACATTTAGTGTTTTAATGATGTTAAGACTTGTTTGTTTTAATTCATTTACTGGGTAGTTTAGGCATAAATGTGATTTTGATGATCAGTGTATAAAAAAGCATGGTTGGAAAGAACAAAGGTGCCATGCTAACTAGAAATGATGGGAGGGACTCTTTCTTTTGAAATTCAACCAATTAATATCAATAAGAAATGCTAATCAAGATCAAGGACTCCATTGTGTGTTGGAATTGAATGAATTCATTGTATAGATGGTTGATGTACATTGCTTTCACAATGCAAATAGTTGTTAAGAAGGACACAAAAGACAATTTCATGGTCATTGCATGAAAGATAGTGCATCTAAGAAAAAGAGGAGCCTAATTAGCATGAAGTGAATAGAAATCTTCAATATTTACGAATTAAACCACATCACTTTAATACAAAAAGCAATTCCAGATGATTGACTCCATTAGTTGATGGAAGTAAACACATTTAGTGTTTTTTAATGATGTTAAGACTTGTTTGTTTTAATTCATTTACTGGGTAGTTTAGGCATAAATGTGATTTTGATGATCAGTGTATAAAAAAGCATGGTTGGAAAGAACAAAGGTGCCATGCTAACTAGAAATGATGGGAGGGACTCTTTCTTTTGAAATTCAACCAATTAATATCAATAAGAAATGCTAATCAAGATCAAGGACTCCATTGTGTGTTGGAATTGAATGAATTCATTGTATAGATGGTTGATGTACATTGCTTTCACAATGCAAATAGTTGTTAAGAAGGACACAAAAGACAATTTCATGGTCATTGCATGAAAGATGGTGCATCTAAGAAAAAGAGGAGCCTAATTAGCATGAATGAAGTGAATAGAAATCTTCAATATTTACGAATTAAACCACATCACTTTAATACAAAAAGCAATTCCAGATGATTGACTCCATTAGTTGATGGAAGTAAACACATTTAGTGTTTTAATGATGTTAAGACTTGTTTGTTTTAATTCATTTACTGGGTAGTTTAGGCATAAATGTGATTTTGATGATCAGTGTATAAAAAAGCATGGTTGGAAAGAACAAAGGTGCCATGCTAACTAGAAATGATGGGAGGGACTCTTTCTTTTGAAATTCAACCAATTAATATCAATAAGAAATGCTAATCAAGATCAAGGACTCCATTGTGTGTTGGAATTGAATGAATTCATTGTATAGATGGTTGATGTACATTGCTTTCACAATGCAAATAGTTGTTAAGAAGGACACAAAAGACAATTTCATGGTCATTGCATGAAAGATGGTGCTTCTAAGAAAAAGAGGAGCCTAATTAGCATGAAGTGAATAGAAATCTTCAATATTTACGAATTAAACCACATCACTTTAATACAAAAAGCAATTCCAGATGATTGACTCCATTAGTTGATGGAAGTAAACACATTTAGTGTTTTAATGATGTTAAGACTTGTTTGTTTTAATTCATTTACTGGGTAGTTTAGGCATAAATGTGATTTTGATGATCAGTGTATAAAAAAGCATGGTTGGAAAGAACAAAGGTGCCATGCTAACTAGAAATGATGGGAGGGACTCTTTCTTTTGAAATTCAACCAATTAATATCAATAAGAAATGCTAATCAAGATCAAGGACTCCATTGTGTGTTGGAATTGAATGAATTCATTGTATAGATGGTTGATGTACATTGCTTTCACAATGCAAATAGTTGTTAAGAAGGACACAAAAGACAATTTCATGGTCATTGCATGAAAGATGGTGCATCTAAGAAAAAAAGAGGAGCCCTAATTAGCATGAAGTGAATAGAAATCTTCAATATTTACGAATTAAACCACATCACATTAATACAAAAAAGCAAATTCCAGATGATTGACTCCATTAGTTGATGGAAGTAAACACATTTAGTGTTTTAATGATGTTAAGACTTGTTTGTTTTAATTCATTTACTGGGTAGTTTAGGCATAAATGTGATTTTGATGATCAGTGTATAAAAAAGCATGGTTGGAAAGAACAAAGGTGCCATGCTAACTAGAAATGATGGGAGGGACTCTTTCTTTTGAAATTCAACCAATTAATATCAATAAGAAATGCTAATCAAGATCAAGGACTCCATTGTGTGTTGGAATTGAATGAATTCATTGTATAGATGGTTGATGTACATTGCTTTCACAATGCAAATAGTTGTTATGAAGGACACAAAAGACAATTTCATGGTCATTGCATGAAAGATAGTGCATCTAAGAAAAAGAGGAGCCTAATTAGCATGAAGTGAATAGAAATCTTCAATATTTACGAATTAAACCACATCACTTTAATACAAAAAGCAATTCCAGATGATTGACTCCATTAGTTGATGGAAGTAAACACATTTAGTGTTTTAATGATGTTAAGACTTGTTTGTTTTAATTCATTTACTGGGTAGTTTAGGCATAAATGTGATTTTGATGATCAGTGTATAAAAAAGCATGGTTGGAAAGAACAAAGGTGCCATGCTAACTAGAAATGATGGGAGGGACTCTTTCTTTTGAAATTCAACCAATTAATATCAATAAGAAATGCTAATCAAGATCAAGGACTCCATTGTGTGTTGGAATTGAATGAATTCATTGTATAGATGGTTGATGTACATTGCTTTCACAATGCAAATAGTTGTTAAGAAGGACACAAAAGACAATTTCATGGTCATTGCATGAAAGATGGTGCTTCTAAGAAAAAGAGGAGCCTAATTAGCATGAAGTGAAGAGAAATCTTCAATATTTACGAATTAAACCACATCACTTTATATACAAAAAGCAATTCAAGATGATTGACTCCATTAGTTGATGGAAGTAAACACATTTAGTGTTTTAATGATGATGTTAAGACTTGTTTGTTTTTAATTCATTTACTGGGTAGTTTAGGCATAAATGTGATTTTGATGATCAGTGTATAAAAAAGCATGGTTGGAAAGAACAAAGGTGCCATGCTAACTAGAAATGATGGGAGGGACTCTTTCTTTTTTGAAATTCAACCAATTAATATCAATAAGAAATGCTAATCAAGATCAAGGACTCCATTGTGTGTTGGAATTGAATGAATTCATTGTATAGATGGTTGATGTACATTGCTTTCACAATGCAAATAGTTGTTAAGAAGGACACAAAAGACAATTTCATGGTCATTGCATGAAAGATGGTGCTTCTAAGAAAAAGAGGAGCCTAATTAGCATGAAGTGAATAGAAATCTTCAATATTTACGAATTAAAAACCACATCACTTTAATACAAAAAGCAATTCCAGATGATTGACTCCATTAGTTGATGGAAGTAAACACATTTAGTGTTTTAATGATGTTAAGACTTGTTTGTTTTAATTCATTTACTGGGTAGTTTAGGCATAAATGTGATTTTGATGATCAGTGTATAAAAAAGCATGGTTGGAAAGAACAAAGGTGCCATGCTAACTAGAAATGATGGGAGGGACTCTTTCTTTTGAAATTCAACCAATTAATATCAATAAGAAATGCTAATCAAGATCAAGGACTCCATTGTGTGTTGGAATTGAATGAATTCATTGTATAGATGGTTGATGTACATTGCTTTCACAATGCAAATAGTTGTTAAGAAGGACACAAAAGACAATTTCATGGTCATTGCATGAAAGATGGTGCTTCTAAGAAAAAGAGGAGCCTAATTAGCATGAAGTGAATAGAAATCTTCAATATTTACGAATTAAACCACATCACTTTAATACAAAAAGCAATTCCAGATGATTGACTCCATTAGTTGATGGAAGTAAACACATTTAGTGTTTTAATGATGTTAAGACTTGTTTGTTTTAATTCATTTACTGGGTAGTTTAGGCATAAATGTGATGATTTTGATGATCAGTGTATAAAAAAGCATGGTTGGAAAGAACAAAGGTGCCATGCTAACTAGAAATGATGGGAGGGACTCTTTCTTTTGAAATTCAACCAATTAATATCAATAAGAAATGCTAATCAAGATCAAGGACTCCATTGTGTGTTGGAATTGAATGAATTCATTGTATAGATGGTTGATGTACATTGCTTTCACAATGCAAATAGTTGTTAAGAAGGACACAAAAGACAATTTCATGGTCATTGCATGAAAGATGGTGCATCTAAGAAAAAGAGGAGCCTAATTAGCATGAAGTGAATAGAAATCTTCAATATTTACGAATTAAACCACATCACTTTTAATACAAAAAGCAATTCCAGATGATTGACTCCATTAGTTGATGGAAGTAAACACATTTAGTGTTTTTTAATGATGTTAAGACTTGTTTGTTTTAATTCATTTACTGGGTAGTTTAGGCATAAATGTGATTTTGATGATCAGTGTATAAAAAAGCATGGTTGGAAAGAACAAAGGTGCCATGCTAACTAGAAATGATGGGAGGGACTCTTTCTTTTGAAATTCAACCAATTAATATCAATAAGAAATGCTAATCAAGATCAAGGACTCCATTGTGTGTTGGAATTGAATGAATTCATTGTATAGATGGTTGATGTACATTGCTTTCACAATGCAAATAGTTGTTAAGAAGGACACAAAAGACAATTTTCATGGTCATTGCATGAAAGATAGTGCATCTAAGAAAAAGAGGAGCCTAATTAGCATGAAGTGAATAGAAATCTTCAATATTTACGAATTAAACCACATCACTTTAATACAAAAAGCAATTCCAGATGATTGACTCCATTAGTTGATGGAAGTAAACACATTTAGTGTTTTAATGATGTTAAGACTTGTTTGTTTTAATTCATTTACTGGGTAGTTTAGGCATAAATGTGATTTTGATGATCAGTGTATAAAAAAGCATGGTTGGAAAGAACAAAGGTGCCATGCTAACTAGAAATGATGGGAGGGACTCTTTCTTTTGAAATTCAACCAATTAATATCAATAAGAAATGCTAATCAAGATCAAGGACTCCATTGTGTGTTGGAATTGAATGAATTCATTGTATAGATGGTTGATGTACATTGCTTTCACAATGCAAATAGTTGTTATGAAGGACACAAAAGACAATTTCATGGTCATTGCATGAAAGATAGTGCATCTAAGAAAAAGAGGAGCCTAATTAGCATGAAGTGAATAGAAATCTTCAATATTTACGAATTAAACCACATCACTTTAATACAAAAAGCAATTCCAGATGATTGACTCCATTAGTTGATGGAAGTAAAACACATTTAGTGTTTTAATGATGTTAAGACTTGTTTGTTTTAATTCATTTACTGGGTAGTTTAGGCATAAATGTGATTTTGATGATCAGTGTATAAAAAAAGCATGGTTGGAAAGAACAAAGGTGCCATGCTAACTAGAAATGATGGGAGGGACTCTTTCTTTTTGAAATTCAACCAATTAATATCAATAAGAAATGCTAATCAAGATCAAGGACTCCATTGTGTGTTGGAATTGAATGAATTCATTGTATAGATGGTTGATGTACATTGCTTTCACAATGCAAATAGTTGTTATGAAGGACACAAAAGACAATTTCATGGTCATTGCATGAAAGATAGTGCATCTAAGAAAAAGAGGAGCCTAATTAGCATGAAGTGAATAGAAATCTTCAATATTTACGAATTAAACCACATCACTTTAATACAAAAAGCAATTCCAGATGATTGACTCCATTAGTTGATGGAAGTAAACACATTTAGTGTTTTAATGATGTTAAGACTTGTTTGTTTTAATTCATTTTACTGGGTAGTTTAGGCATAAATGTGATTTTGATGATCAGTGTATAAAAAAGCATGGTTGGAAAGAACAAAGGTGCCATGCTAACTAGAAATGATGGGAGGGACTCTTTTTTTTGAAATTCAACCAATTAATATCAATAAGAAAATGCTAATCAAGATCAAGGACTCCATTGTGTGTTGGAATTGAATGAATTCATTGTATATAGATGGTTGATGTACATTGCTTTCACAATGCAAATAGTTGTTATGAAGGACACAAAAGACAATTTCATGGTCATTGCATGAAAGATGGTGCTTCTAAGAAAAAGAGGAGCCTAATTAGCATGAAGTGAATAGAAATCTTCAATATTTACGAATTAAACCACATCACATTAATACAAAAAGCAATTCCAGATGATTGACTCCATTAGTTGATGGAAGTAAACACATTTAGTGTTTTTAATGATGTTAAGACTTGTTTGTTTTAATTCATTTACTGGGTAGTTTAGGCATAAATGTGATTTTGATGATCATCAGTGTATAAAAAAGCATGGTTGGAAAGAACAAAGGTGCCATGCTAACTAGAAATGATGGGAGGGACTCTTTCTTTTGAAATTCAACCAATTAATATCAATAAGAAATGCTAATCAAGATCAAGGACTCCATTGTGTGTTGGAATTGAATGAATTCATTGTATAGATGGTTGATGTACATTGCTTTCACAATGCAAATAGTTGTTAAGAAGGACACAAAAGACAATTTCATGGTCATTGCATGAAAGATGGTGCTTCTAAGAAAAAGAGGAGCCTAATTAGCATGAAGTGAATAGAAATCTTCAATATTTACGAATTAAACCACATCACTTTAATACAAAAAGCAATTCCAGATGATTGACTCCATTAGTTGATGGAAGTAAACACATTTAGTGTTTTAATGATGTTAAGACTTGTTTGTTTTAATTCATTTACTGGGTAGTTTAGGCATAAATGTGATTTTTTTGATGATCAGTGTATAAAAAAGCATGGTTGGAAAGAACAAAGGTGCCATGCTAACTAGAAATGATGGGAGGGACTCTTTCTTTTGAAATTCAACCAATTAATATCAATAAGAAATGCTAATCAAGATCAAGGACTCCATTGTGTGTTGGAATTGAATGAATTCATTGTATAGATGGTTGATGTACATTGCTTTCACAATGCAAATAGTTGTTAAGAAGGACACAAAAGACAATTTCATGGTCATTGCATGAAAGATGGTGCTTCTAAGAAAAAGAGGAGCCTAATTAGCATGAAGTGAATAGAAATCTTCAATATTTACGAATTAAACCACATCACTTTAATACAAAAAGCAATTCCAGATGATTGACTCCATTAGTTGATGGAAGTAAACACATTTAGTGTTTTAATGATGTTAAGACTTGTTTGTTTTAATTCATTTACTGGGTAGTTTAGGCATAAATGTGATTTTGATGATCAGTGTATAAAAAAGCATGGTTGGAAAGAACAAAGGTGCCATGCTAACTACTAGAAATGATGGGAGGGACTCTTTCTTTTGAAATTCAACCAATTAATATCAATAAGAAATGCTAATCAAGATCAAGGACTCCATTGTGTGTTGGAATTGAATGAATTCATTGTATAGATGGTTGATGTACATTGCTTTCACAATGCAAATAGTTGTTATGAAGGACACAAAAGACAATTTCATGGTCATTGCATGAAAGATAGTGCATCTAAGAAAAAGAGGAGCCTAATTAGCATGAAGTAAATAGAAATCTTCAATATTTACGAATTAAACCACATCACTTTAATACAAAAAGCAATTCCAGATGATTGACTCCATTAGTTGATGGAAGTAAACACATTTAGTGTTTTTAATGATGTTAAGACTTGTTTGTTTTAATTCATTTACTGGGTAGTTTAGGCATAAATGTGATTTTGATGATCAGTGTATAAAAAAGCATGGTTGGAAAGAACAAAGGTGCCATGCTAACTAGAAATGATGGGAGGGACTCTTTCTTTTGAAATTCAACCAATTAATATCAATAAGAAATGCTAATCAAGATCAAGGACTCCATTGTGTGTTGGAATTGAATGAATTCATTGTATAGATGGTTGATGTACATTGCTTTCACAATGCAAATAGTTGTTATGAAGGACACAAAAGACAATTTCATGGTCATTGCATGAAAGATAGTGCATCTAAGAAAAAGAGGAGCCTAATTAGCATGAAGTGAATAGAAATCTTCAATATTTACGAATTAAACCACATCACTTTAATACAAAAAGCAATTCCAGATGATTGACTCCATTAGTTGATGGAAGTAAACACATTTAGTGTTTTAATGATGTTAAGACTTGTTTGTTTTAATTCATTTACTGGGTAGTTTAGGCATAAATGTGATTTTGATGATCAGTGTATAAAAAAAGCATGGTTGGAAAGAACAAAGGTGCCATGCTAACTAGAAATGATGGGAGGGACTCTTTCTTTTGAAATTCAACCAATTAATATCAATAAGAAATGCTAATCAAGATCAAGGACTCCATTGTGTGTTGGAATTGAATGAATTCATTGTATAGATGGTTGATGTACATTGCTTTCACAATGCAAATAGTTGTTATGAAGGACACAAAAGACAATTTCATGGTCATTGCATGAAAGATAGTGCATCTAAGAAAAAGAGGAGCCTAATTAGCATGAAGTGAATAGAAATCTTCAATATTTACGAATTAAACCACATCACTTTTAATACAAAAAGCAATTCCAGATGATTGACTCCATTAGTTGATGGAAGTAAACACATTTAGTGTTTTAATGATGTTAAGACTTGTTTGTTTTAATTCATTTACTGGGTAGTTTAGGCATAAATGTGATTTTGATGATCAGTGTATAAAAAAGCATGGTTGGAAAGAACAAAGGTGCCATGCTAACTAGAAATGATGGGAGGGACTCTTTCTTTTGAAATTCAACCAATTAATATCAATAAGAAATGCTAATCAAGATCAAGGACTCCATTGTGTGTTGGAATTGAATGAATTCATTGTATAGATGGTTGATGTACATTGCTTTCACAATGCAAATAGTTGTTAAGAAGGACACAAAAGACAATTTCATGGTCATTGCATGAAAGATGGTGCTTCTAAGAAAAAAAGAGGAGCCTAATTAGCATGAAGTGAAGAGAAATCTTCAATATTTACGAATTAAACCACATCACTTAATACAAAAAGCAATTCCAGATGATTGACTCCATTAGTTGATGGGAAGTAAACACATTTAGTGTTTTAATGATGTTAAGACTTGTTTGTTTTAATTCATTTACTGGGTAGTTTAGGCATAAATGTGATTTTGATGATCAGTGTATAAAAAAGCATGGTTGGAAAGAACAAAGGTGCCATGCTAACTAGAAATGATGGGAGGGACTCTTTCTTTTGAAATTCAACCAATTAATATCAATAAGAAATGCTAATCAAGATCAAGGACTCCATTGTGTGTTGGAATTGAATGAATTCATTGTATAGATGGTTGATGTACATTGCTTTCACAATGCAAATAGTTGTTAAGAAGGACACAAAAGACAATTTCATGGTCATTGCATGAAAGATGGTGCTTCTAAGAAAAAGAGGAGCCTAATTAGCATGAAGTGAAGAGAAATCTTCAATATTTACGAATTAAACCACATCACTTTAATACAAAAAGCAATTCCAGATGATTGACTCCATTAGTTGATGGAAGTAAACACATTTAGTGTTTTAATGATGTTAAGACTTGTTTGTTTTAATTCATTTACTGGGTAGTTTAGGCATAAATGTGATTTTGATGATCAGTGTATAAAAAAGCATGGTTGGAAAGAACAAAGGTGCCATGCTAACTAGAAATGATGGGAGGGACTCTTTCTTTTGAAATTCAACCAATTAATATCAATAAGAAATGCTAATCAAGATCAAGGACTCCATTGTGTGTTGGAATTGAATGAATTCATTGTATAGATGGTTGATGTACATTGCTTTCACAATGCAAATAGTTGTTATGAAGGACACAAAAGACAATTTCATGGTCATTGCATGAAAGATAGTGCATCTAAGAAAAAGAGGAGCCTAATTAGCATGAAAGTAAATAGAAATCTTCAATATTTACGAATTAAACCACATCACTTTAATACAAAAAAAGCAATTCCAGATGATTGACTCCATTAGTTGATGGAAGTAAAAACACATTTAGTGTTTTAATGATGTTAAGACTTGTTTGTTTTAATTCATTTACTGGGTAGTTTAGGCATAAATGTGATTTTGATGATCAGTGTATAAAAAAGCATGGTTGGAAAGAACAAAGGTGCCATGCTAACTAGAAATGATGGGGAGGGACTCTTTCTTTTGAAATTCAACCAATTAATATCAATAAGAAATGCTAATCAAGATCAAGGACTCCATTGTGTGTTGGAATTGAATGAATTCATTGTATATAGATGGTTGATGTACATTGCTTTCACAATGCAAATAGTTGTTATGAAGGACACAAAAGACAATTTCATGGTCATTGCATGAAAGATAGTGCATCTAAGAAAAAGAGGAGCCTAATTAGCATGAAGTAAATAGAAATCTTCAATATTTACGAATTAAACCACATCACTTTTATACAAAAAGCAATTCCAGATGATTGACTCCATTAGTTGATGGAAGTAAACACATTTAGTGTTTTAATGATGTTAAGACTTGTTTGTTTTAATTCATTTACTGGGTAGTTTAGGCATAAATGTGATTTTGATGATCAGTGTATAAAAAAAAGCATGGTTGGAAAGAACAAAGGTGCCATGCTAACTAGAAATGATGGGAGGGACTCTTTCTTTTGAAATTCAACCAATTAATATCAATAAGAAATGCTAATCAAGATCAAGGACTCCATTGTGTGTTGGAATTGAATGAATTCATTGTATAGATGGTTGATGTACATTGCTTTCACAATGCAAATAGTTGTTATGAAGGACACAAAAGACAATTTCATGGTCATTGCATGAAAGATGGTGCTTCTAAGAAAAAGAGGAGCCTAATTAGCATGAAGTGAATAGAAATCTTCAATATTTACGAATTAAACCACATCACTTTAATACAAAAAGCAATTCCAGATGATTGACTCCATTAGTTGATGGAAGTAAACACATTTAGTGTTTTAATGATGTTAAGACTTGTTTGTTTTAATTCATTTACTGGGTAGTTTAGGCATAAATGTGATTTTGATGATCAGTGTATAAAAAAGCATGGTTGGAAAGAACAAAGGTGCCATGCTAACTAGAAATGATGGGAGGGACTCTTTCTTTTGAAATTCAACCAATTAATATCAATAAGAAATGCTAATCAAGATCAAGGACTCCATTGTGTGTTGGAATTGAATGAATTCATTGTATAGATGGTTGATGTACATTGCTTTCACAATGCAAATAGTTGTTATGAAGGACACAAAAGACAATTTCATGGTCATTGCATGAAAGATAGTGCATCTAAGAAAAAGAGGAGCCTAATTAGCATGAAGTGAATAGAAATCTTCAATATTTACGAATTAAACCACATCACTTTTATACAAAAAGCAATTCCAGATGATTGACTCCATTAGTTGATGGAAGTAAACACATTTAGTGTTTTAATGATGTTAAGACTTGTTTTGTTTTAATTCATTTACTGGGTAGTTTAGGCATAAATGTGATTTTGATGATCAGTGTATAAAAAAGCATGGTTGGAAAGAACAAAGGTGCCATGCTAACTAGAAATGATGGGAGGGACTCTTTCTTTTGAAATTCAACCAATTAATATCAATAAGAAATGCTAATCAAGATCAAGGACTCCATTGTGTGTTGGAATTGAATGAATTCATTGTATAGATGGTTGATGGACATTGCTTTCACAATGCAAATAGTTGTTAAGAAGGACACAAAAGACAATTTCATGGTCATTGCATGAAAGATGGTGCATCTAAGAAAAAGAGGAGCCTAATTAGCATGAAGTGAATAGAAATCTTCAATATTTACGAATTAAACCACATCACTTTTAATACAAAAAGCAATTCCAGATGATTGACTCCATTAGTTGATGGAAGTAAACACATTTAGTGTTTTAATGATGTTAAGACTTGTTTGTTTTAATTCATTTACTGGGTAGTTTAGGCATAAATGTGATTTTGATGATCAGTGTATAAAAAAGCATGGTTGGAAAGAACAAAGGTGCCATGCTAACTAGAAATGATGGGAGGGACTCTTTCTTTTGAAATTCAACCAATTAATTTCAATAAGAAATGCTAATCAAGATCAAGGACTCCATTGTGTGTTGGAATTGAATGAATTCATTGTATAGATGGTTGATGTACATTGCTTTCACAATGCAAATAGTTGTTATGAAGGACACAAAAGACAATTTCATGGTCATTGCATGAAAGATAGTGCATCTAAGAAAAAGAGGAGCCTAATTAGCATGAAGTAAATAGAAATCTTCAATATTTACGAAATTAAACCACATCACTTTAATACAAAAAGCAATTCCAGATGATTGACTCCATTAGTTGATGGAAGTAAACACATTTAGTGTTTTAATGATGTTAAGACTTGTTTGTTTTAATTCATTTACTGGGTAGTTTAGGCATAAATGTGATTTTGATGATCAGTGTATAAAAAAGCATGGTTGGAAAGAACAAAGGTGCCATGCTAATAGAAATGATGGGAGGGACTCTTTCTTTTGAAATTCAACCAATTAATATCAATAAGAAAATGCTAATCAAGATCAAGGACTCCATTGTGTGTTGGAATTGAATGAATTCATTGTATAGATGGTTGATGTACATTGCTTTCACAATTCAAATAGTTGTTAAGAAGGACCCAAAAGACAATTTC
>JBAPLH010000617.1:0-62394 GCA_037897445.1 Ceriops zippeliana
TTTATTAATGTTATGTGGTTTCATTCGTAAATATTGAAGCTTTCTCTTCACTTCATGCTAATTAGGCTCCTCTTTTTCTTAGAAGCACCATCTATCGTGCAATGACCATGAAATTGTCTTTTGTGTCCTTCTTAACAACTATTTGCATTGCGAAAGCAATGTACATCAACCATCTATACAATGAATTCATTCAATTCCAACACACAATGGAGTCCTTGATCTTGATTAGCATTTCTTATTAATATTAATTGGTTGAATGTCAAAATAAAGACTCCTTGCCATCATTTCTAGTAAGCATGACACCTTTGTTGTTTCCAACCATGCTTTTTAACACAGTGATATGCAAAATCACATTTATGCCTAAACTACCCACTAAATGAATTAAAACAAACAAGTCTAAACATCATTAAAACAGTAAATTGTTTACTTCCATCAACTAATGGAGTCAATCATCTTCAATTGCTTTTTGTATTCATGTTATGTGGTTCAATTCATAAATATTGAAGATTTCTATTCATTTCATCCTAATTAGGCTCCTCTTTTTCTTAGAAGCCCTATCTTTCAAGCAATGACCATGAAACTGTCTTTTGTGTCCTTCTTAACAACTATTTGCATTGTGAAAGCAATGTACATCAACCATCTATACAATGAATTCATCCAATTCCAACACACAATGGAGTCCTTGATCTTGATTAGCATTTCTTATTAATATATATTGGTTGAATGTCAAAATAAAGACTCCTTGCCATCATTTCTAGTAAGCATTACACCTTTGTTGTTTCCAACCATGCTTTTTAACACAGTGATATGCAAAATCACATTTATGCCTAAACTACCCACTAAATGAATTAAAACAAACAATTCTAAACATCATTAAAACAGTAAATGTGTTTACTTCCATCAACTAATGGAGTCAATCATCTTGAATTGCTTTTTGTATTCATGTTATGTGGTTTAATCCATAAATATTGAAGATTTCTATTCATTTCATCCTAATTAGGCTCCTCTTTTTCTTAGAAGCCCTATCTTTCAAGCAATGACCATGAAATTGTCTTTTGTGTCCTTCTTAACAACTATTTGCATTGTGAAAGCAATGTACTTCAACCATCTATACAATGAATTCGTTCAATTCCAACACACAATGGAGTCCTTGATCTTTATTAGCATTTCTTATTGATATTAATTGGTTGAATTTCAATAGAAAGAGTCCCTCCCATCATTTCTAGTTAGCATGGCACCTTTGTTCTTTCCAACCATGCTTTTTTATACTCTGATCATCAAAATCACATTTATGCCTAACCTACCCAGTAAATGAATTAAAACAAACAAGTCTAAACATCATTAAAACACTAAATGTGTTTACTTCCATCAACTAATGGAGTCAATCATCTTCAATTGCTTTTGGTATTAATGTTATGTGGTTTCATTCGTAAATATTCAAGCTTTCTCTTCACTTCATGCTAATTAGGCTCCTCTTTTTCTTAGAAGCACCATCTTTCATGCAATGACCATGAAATTGTCTTTTATGTCCTTCTTAACAACTATTTGCATTGTGAAAGCAATGTACATCAACCATCTATACAATGAATTCATTCAATTCCAACACACAAAGGTGTCCTTGATCATGATTAGCATTTCTTATTGATATTAATTGGTTGAATTTCAAAAGAAAGAGTCCCTCCCGTGATTTCTAGTTAGCATGGCTCCTTTGTTCTTTCGAACCATGCTTTTTTATACACTGATCATCAAAATCACATTTATGCCTAAACTACCCAGTAAATGAATTAAAACAAACAAGTCTTAACATCATTAAAATACAAAATGTGTTTACTTCCATCAACTAATGTTGTCAATCATCAGGAATTGATTTTTCTATTAAAGTGATGTGGTTTAATTCATAAATATTGAAGATTTCTCTTCACTTCATGCTAATTAGGCTCCTTTTTTTCTTAGAAGCACAATCTTTCATGCAATGACCATGAAATTGTCTTTTGTGTCCTTCATAACAACTATTTGCATTGTGAAAGCAATGTACATCAACCATCTATACAATGAATTCATTCAATTCCAACACATAATGGAGTCCTTGATCTTGATTAGCATTTCTTATTAATATTAATTGGTTGAATGTCAAAATAAAGACTCCTTGCCATCATTTCTATTAAGCATGACACCTTTGTTGTTTCCAACCATGCTTTTTTATACACTGATCATCAAAATCACATTTATGCCTAACCCACCCAGTAAATGAATTAAAACAAACAAGTCTAAACATCATGAAAACAGTAAATGTGTTTACTTCCATCAACTAATGGAGTCAATCATCTTGAATTGCTTTTTGTATTCATGTTATGTGGTTTAATTCGTAAATATTGAAGATTTCTCTTCATTTTATGCTAATTAGGGTCCTCTTTTTCTTAGAAGCACCATCTTTCATGCAATGACCATGAAATTGTCTTTTCTGTCCTTCTTAACAACTATTTGCATTGTGAAAGCAATGCCAAATCAACCATCTATACAATGAATTCATTTAGTTCCAACACAAAATGGAATCCTTGATCTTGATTAGCATTTCTTATTGATATTAATTGGTTGAATTTCAAAATAAAGACTCCTTGCCATCATTTCTAGTCAGTATGGCACATTTGTTGTTTCCAACCATGCTTTTTAACACAGTGATATGGAAAATCACATTTATGCCTAAACTACCCAGTAAATGAATGAAAACAAACAAGTCTAAACATCATTAAAACAGTACATGTGTTTACTTCCATCAACTAATGGAGTCAATCATCTTGAATTGCTTTTTGTATTTATGTTATGTGGTTTAATTCGTAAATATTGAAGATTTCTCTTCACTTCATGCTAATTAGGCTCCTCTTTTTCTTAGAAGCACCATCTTTCATGCAATGACCATGAAATTGTCTTTTGTGTCCTTCTTAACAACTATTTGCATTGTGAAAGCAATGTACATCAACCATCTATACAATGAATTCATTCAATTCCAACACACAATGGAGTCCTTGATCTTGATTAGCATTTCTTGTTGATATTAATTGGTTGTATTTCAAAAGAAAGAGTCCCTCCCATCATTTCTAGTTAGCATGGCACCTTTGTTCTTTCCAACCATGCTTTTTTATACACTGATCATCAAAATCACATTTATGCCTAAGCTACCCAATAAATGAATTAAAACAAACAAGTCTAAACATGATTAAAACAGTAAATGTGTTTACTTCCACCAACTAATGGAGTCAATCATCTTGAATTGCATTTTGTATTAATGTTATGTGGTTTAATTCGTAAATATTGAAGATTTCTCTTCACTTTATGCTAATTTGGCTCCTCTTTTTCTTAGAAGCACCATCTTTCATGCAATGACCATGAAATTGTCTTTTGTGTCCTTAACAACTATTTGCATTGTGAAAGCAATGCCCATCAACCGTCTATACAATGAATTCATTTAGTTTCAACACACAATGGAGTCCTTGATCTTGATTAGCATTTCTTATTGATATTAATTGGTTGAATTTGAAAATAAAGACTCCCTGCCATCATTTCTAGTCAGCATGGCACATTTGTTGTTTCCAACCATGCTTTTTAACACAGTGATATGCAAAATCACATTTATCCCTAAACTACCCAGTAAATGAATTAAAACAAACAAGTCTAATCTTCAGTAAAACACTAAATGTGTTTACTTCCATCAACTAATGGAGTCAATCATCTTGAATTGCTTTTTGTATTCATGTTATGTGGTTCAATTCGTAAATATTGAAGATTTCTAATCACTTCATACTAATTAGGCTCCTCTTTTTCTTAGAAGCCCTATCTTTCAAGCAATGTCCATGAAATTGTCTTTTGTGTCCTTCTTAACACCTATTTGCATTGTGAAAGCAATGTACATCAACCATTTATACAATGAATTCATTCAATTCCAACACACAATGGAGTCCTTGATCTTGATTAGCATTTCTTATTGATATTAATTGGTTGAATTTCAAAAGAAAGAGTCCCTCCCATCATTTCTAGTTAGCATGGCACCTTTGTTCATTCCAACCATGCTTTTTTATACACTAATCATCAAAATCACATTTATGCCTAACCTACACAGTAAATGAATTAAAACAAACAAGTCTAAACATCATTAAAACAGTAAATGTGTTTACTTCCATCAACTAATGGAGTCATTCATCTTAAATTTATTAATGTTATGTGGTTTCATTCGTAAATATTGAAGCTTTCTCTTCACTTCATGCTAATTAGGCTCCTCTTTTTCTTAGAAGCACCATCTTTCATGCAATGACCATGAAATTGTCTTTTGTGTCCTTCTTAACAACTATTTGCATTGTGAAAGCAATGTACTTCAACCATCTATACAATGAATTCGTTCAATTCCAACACACAAGGGAGTCCTTGATCTTTATTAGCATTTCTTATTGATATTAATCGGTTGAATTTCAAAAGAAAGAGTCCCTCCCATCATTTCTAGTTAGCATGGCACCTTTGTTCTTTCCAACCATGCTTTTTTATACACTAATCATCAAAATCACATTTATGCCTAACCTACCCAGTAAATGAATTAAAACAAACAAGTCTAAACATCATTAAAACAGTAAATGTGTTTACTTCCATCAACTAATGGAGTCAATCATCTTGAATTCCTTTTTGTATTAATGTTATGTGGTTTAATTCGTAAATATTGAAGATTTCTCTTCACTTCATGCTAATTAGGCTCCTCTTTTTCTTAGAAGCACCATCTTTCATGCAATGACCATGAAATTGTATTTTTTGTCCATCTTAAAAACTATTTGCATTGTGAAAGCAATGCCCATCAACCATCTATACAATGAATTCATTTAGTTCCAACACACAATGGAGTCCTTGATCTTGATTAGCATTTCTTATTGATATTAATTGGTTGAATTTGAAAATAAAGACTCCCTGCCATCATTTCTAGTCAGCATGGCACCTTTGTTGTTTCCAACCATGCTTTTTAACACAGTGATATGCAAAATCACATTTATGCCTAAACTACCCAGTAAATGAATGAAAACAAACAAGTCTAAACATCATTAAAACAGTAAATGTGTTTACTTCCATCAACTAATGGAGTCAATCATCTTGAATTGCTTTTTGTATTAATGTTATGTGGTTCAATTCATAAATATTGAAGAGATTTCTCTTCACTTCATGCTAATTAGGCTCCTCTTTTTCTTAGAAGCACCATCTTTCATGCAATGACCATGAAATTGTCTTTTGTGTCCTTCTTAACAACTATTTGCATTGTGAAAGCAATGTACATCAACCATCTATACAATGAATTCGATTCAATTCCAACACACAATGGAGTCCTTGATCTTGATTAGCATTTCTTATTGATATTAATTGGTTGAATTTCAAAAGAAAGAGTACCCTCCCATCATTTCTAGTTAGCATGGCACCTTTGTTCTTTCCAACCATGCTTTTTTATACACTGATCATCAAAATCACATTTATGCCTAAACTACCCAATAAATGAATTAAAACAAACAAGTCTAAACATCATTAAAACAGTAAATGTGTTTACTTCCATCAACTAATGGAGTCAATCATCTTGAATTGCTTTTTGTATTAATGTTATGTGGTTTAATTCGAAAATATTGATGATTTCTCTTCACTTTATGCTAATTAGGCTCCTCTTTTTCTTAGAAGCACCATCTTTCATGCAATGACCATGAAATTGTCTTTTGTGTCCTTCTTAACAACTATTTGCATTGTGAAAGCAATGCCCATCAACCATCTATACAATGAATTCATTTAGTTCCAACACACAATGGAGTCCTTGATCTTGATTAGCATTTCTTATTGATATTAATTGGTTGAATTTCAAAATAAAGACTCCCTGCCATAATTTCTAGTCAGCATGGCACATTTGTTGTTTCCAACCATGCTTTTTAACACAGTGATATGCAAAATCACATTTATGCCCACACTACCCAGTAAATGAATTAAAACAAACAAGTCTAAACTTCATTAAAACTCTAAATGTGTTTACTTCCATCAACTAATGGAGTCAATCATCCTGAATTGCTTTTTGCATTCATGTTATGTGGTTCAATTCATAAATATTGAAGATTTCTATTCACTTCATCCTAATTAGGCTCCTCTTTTTCTTAGAAGCCCTATCTTTCAAGCAATGACCATGAAATTATCTTTTGTGTCCTTCTTAACAACTATTTGCATTGTGAAAGCAATGTACTTCAACCATCTATACAATGAAATCGTTCAATTCCAACACACAATGGAGTCCTTGATCTTGATTAGCATTTCTTATTGATATTAATTGGTTGAATTTCAAAAGAAAGAGTCCCCCCCATCATTTCTAGTTAGCATGCCACTTTTGTTCTTTCCAACCATGCTTTTTTATACACAGATCATCAAAATCACATTTATACCTAAACTACCCAGTAAATGAATTAAAACAAACAAGTCTAAACATCATTAAAACAGTAAATGTGTTTACTTCCATCAACTAATGGAGTCAATCATCTTGAATTGCTTTTGGTATTAATGTTATGTGGTTTCATTCGTAAATATTGAAGCTTTCTCTTCACTTCATGCTAATTAGGCTCCTCTTTTTCTTAGAAGCACCATCTTTCATGCAATGACCATGAAATTGTCTTTTGTGTCCTTCTTAACAACTATTTGCATTGTGAAAGCAATGTGCATCAACCATTTATACATTGAATTCATTCAATCCCAACACACAATGGAGTCCTTGATCTTGATTAGCATTTCTTATTGATATTAATTGGTTGAATTTCAAAAGAAAGAGTCCCTCCAATCATTTCTAGTTAGCATGGCACCTTTGTTCTTTCCAACCATGCTTTTTTATACACTGATCATCAAAATCACATTTATGCCTAAACTACCCAGTAAATGAATTAAAACAAACAAGTCTAAACATCATTAAAACACTAAATGTGTATCGCAGTGATATGCAAAATCACATTTATGCCTAAACTACCTAGTAAATGAATTAAAACAAACAAGTCTAAACATCATTAAAACACTAAATGTGTTTACTTCCATCAACTAATGGAGTCAATCATCTTAAATTTATTAATGTTATTTGGTTTCATTCGTAAATATTGAAGCTTTCTCTTCACTTCATGCTAATTAGGCTCCTCTTTTTCTTAGAAGCCCTATCTTTCAAGCAATGACCATGAAATTGTCGTTTGTGTCCTTCTTAACAACTATTTGCATTGTGAAAGCAATGTACATCAACCATCTATACAATCAATTCATTCAGTTCCAACACACAATGGAGTCCTTGATCTTTATTAGCATTTCTTATTGATATTAATTGGTTGAATTTCAAAAGAAAGAGTCCCTCCCATCATTTCTAGTTAGCATGGCACCTTTGTTCTTTCCAACCATGCTTTTTTATACACTAATCCTCAAAATCACATTTATGCCTCACCTACCCAGTAAATGAATTAAAACAAACAAGTCTAAACATCATTAAAACAGTAAATGTGTTTACTTCCATCAACTAATGGAGTCAATCATCTTAAATTTATTAATGTTATGTGGTTTCATTCGTAAATAATGAAGCTTCCTCTTCACTTCATGCTAATTAGGCTCCTCTTTTTCTTAGAAGCACCATCTTTCATGCAATGACCATGAAATTGTCGTTTGTGTCCTTCTTAACAACTATTTGCATTGTGAAAGCAATGTACATCAACCATCTATACAATGAATTCATTCAATTCCAACACACAATGGAGTCCTTGATCTTGATTAGCATTTCTTATTGATATTAATTGGTTGAATGTCAAAATAAAGACACCTTGCCATCATTTCTAGTAAGCATGACACCTTTGTTGTTTCCAACCATGCTTTTTAACACAGTGATATGCAAAATCACATTTATGCCTAAACTACCCACTAAATGAATTAAAACAAACAAGTCTAAACATCATTAAAACACTAAATGTGTATCACAGTGATATGCAAAATCACATTTATGCCTAAACTACCTAGTAAATGAATTAAAACAAACAAGTCTAAACATCATTAAAACACTAAATGTGTTTACTTCCATCAACTAATGGAGTCAATCATCTTAAATTTATTAATGTTATGTGGTTTCATTCGTAAATATTGAAGCTTTCTCTTCACTTCATGCTAATTAGGCTCCTCTTTTTCTTAGAAGCACTATCTTTCAAGCAATGACCATGAAATTGTCGTTTGTGTCCTTCTTAACAAATATTTGCATTGTGAAAGCAATGTACATCAACCATCTATACAATGAATTCATTCAGTTCCAACACACAATGGAGTCCTTGATCTTTATTAGCATTTCTTATTGATATTAATTGGTTGAATTTCAAAAGAAAGAGTCCCTCCCATCATTTCTAGTTAGCATGGCACCTTTGTTCTTTCCAACCATGCTTTTTTATACACTAATCCTCAAAATCACATTTATGCCTAACCTACCCAGTAAATGAATTAAAACAAACAAGTCTAAACATCATTAAAACAGTAAATGTGTTTACTTCCATCAACTAATGGAGTCAATCATCTTAAATTTATTAATATTATGTGGTTTCATTCGTAAATATTGAGGCTTTCTCTTCACTTCATGCTAATTAGGCTCCTCTTTTTCTTAGAAGCACCATCATTCATGCAATGACCATGAAATTGTATTTTGTGTCCTTCTTATCCACTGTTTGCATTGTTAAAGCAATGTACATCAACCATCTATGCAATGAATTCATTCAACTCCAACACACAATGGAGTCCTTGATCTTGATTAGCATTTCTTATTGATATTAATTGGTTGAATGTCAAAATAAAGACTCCTTGCCATCATTTGTAATAAGCATGGCACCTTTGTTGTTTCCAACCATGCTTTTTTACAAAGTGATATGCAAAATCACATTTATGCCTAAACTACCCACTAAATGAATTAAAACAAACAAGTCTAAACATCATTAAAACACTAAATGTGTTTACTTCCATCAATTAATGGAGTCAATCATCTTGAATTGGCTTTTGTATTCATGTTATGTGGTTCAATTCATAAATATTGAAGATTTCTATTCACTTCATCCTAATTAGGCTCCTCTTTTTCTTAGAAGCCCTATCTTTCAAGCAATGACCATGAAATTATCTTTTGTGTCCTTCTTAACAACTATTTGCATTGTGAAAGCAATGTACTTCAACCATCTATACAATGAAATCGTTCAATTCCGACACACAATGGAGTCCTTGATCTTGATTAGCATTGCTTATTGATATTAATTGGTTGAATTTCAAAAGAAAGAGTACCCCCCCATCATTTCTAGTTAGCATGGCACCGTTGTTCTTTCCAACCATGCTTTTTTATACACTGATCATCAAAATCACATTTATGCCTAACCTACCCAGTAAATGAATTAAAACAAACAAGTCTAAACATCATTAAAACACTAAATGTGTTTACTTCCATCAACTAATGGAGTCAATCATCTTGAATTTCTTTTGGTATTAATGTTATGTGGTTTCATTCGTAAATATTGAAGCTTTCTCTTCACTTCATGCTAATTAGGCTCCTCTTTTTCTTAGAAGCACCATCTTTCATGCGATGGCCATGAAATTGTCTTTTGTATCCTTCTTAACAACTATTTGCATTGTAAAAGCAATGTACTTCAACCATCTATACAATGAATTCGTTCAATTCCAATACACAATGGAGTCCTTGATCTTGATTAGCATTTCTTATTGATATTAATTGGTTGAATTTCAAAAGAAAGAGTCCCTCCCATCATTTCTAGTTAGCATGGCACCTTTGTTCTTTCCAACCATGCTTTTTTATACACTAATCATCAAAATCACATTTATACCTAACCTACCCAGTAAATGAATTAAAACAAACAAGTCTAAACATCATTAAAATAGTAAATGTGTTTACTTCCATCAACTAATGGAGTCAATCATCCTGAATTGCTTTTTGTATTAATGTTATGTGGTTTAATTCGTAAATATTGAAGATTTCTCTTCACTTTATGCTACTTAGGCTCCTCTTTTTCTTAGAAGCACCATCTTTCATGCAATGACCATGAAATTGTCTTTTGTGTCCTTCTTAACAACCATTTGCATTGTAAAAGCAAAGCCCATCAACCATCTATACAATGAATTCATTTAGTTCCAACACACAATGGAGTCCTTGATCTTGATTAGCATTTCTTATTGATATTAATTGGTTGAATTTCAAAATAAAGACTCCATGCCATCATTTCTAGTCAGCATGGCATATTTGTTGTTTCCAACCATGCTTTTTAACACAGTGATATGCAAAATCACATTTATGCCTAAACTACCCAATAAATGAATTAAAACAAACAAGTCTAAACTTCATTAAAACACTAAATGTGTTTACTTCCATCAACTAATGGAGTCAATCATCTTGAATTGCTTTTTGTATTCATGTTATGTGGTTCAATTCGTAAATATTGAAGATTTCTATTCACTTCATGCTAAATAGGCTCCTCATTTTCTTAGAAGCCCTATCTTTCAAGCAATGACCATGAAATTGTCTTTTGTGTCCTTCTTAACAACTATTTGCATTGTGAAAGCAATGTACATCAACCATCTATACAATGAATTCATTCAATTCCAACACACAATGGAGTCCTTGATCTTGATTAGCATTTCTTATTGATATTAATTTGTTGAATGTCAAAATAAAGACTCCTTGCCATCATTTCTAGTAAGCATGGCACCTTTGTTGTTTCCAACCATGCTTTTTAACAAAGTGATATGCAAAATCACATTTATGCCTAAACTACAATCTAAATGAATTAAAACAAACAAGTCTTAACATCATTAAAATACTAAATGTGTTTACTTCCATCAACTAATGGAGTCAATCATCGGGAATTGATTTTTCTATTAATGTGATGTGGTTTAATTCGTAAATATTGAAGATTTCTCCACTTCATGCTAATTAGGCTCCTCTTTTTCTTAGAAGCACCATCTTTCATGCAATGACCATGAAATTGTCTTTTGTGTCCTTCATAACAACTATTCGCATTGTGAAAGCAATGTACGTCAACCATCTATACAATGAATTCATTCAATTCCAACACAAAATGGAGTCCTTGATCTTGATTAGCATTTCTTATTGATATTAATTGGTTGACTTTCAAAAGAAAGAGTCCCTCCCATCATTTCTAGTTAGCATGGCACCTTTGTTCTTTCCAACCATGCTTTTTTATACACTGATCATCAAAATCACATTTATGCCTAACCTACCCAGTAAATGAATTAAAACAAACAAGTCTAAACATCATTAAAACAGTAAATGTGTTTACTTCCATCAACTAATGGTGTCAATCATCTTGAATTGCTTTTTGTATTAATGTTATGTGGTTTAATTCGTAAATATTGAAGCTTTCTCTTCACTTCAGGCTAATTAGGCTGCTCTTTTTCTTAGAAGCACCATCTTTCATGCAATGACCATGAAATTGTCTTTTGTGTCCTTCTTAACAACTATTTGCATTGTGAAAGCAATGTACATCAACCATCTATACAATGAATTCATTCAATTCCAACACACAATGGAGTCCTTGATCTTGATTAGCATTTCTTATTGATATTAATTGGTTGAATGTCAAAATAAAGACTCCTTGCCATCATTTCTAGTAAGCATGGCACCTTTGTTGTTTCCAACCATGCTTTTTTTATACACAGTGATCATCAAAATCACATTTATGCCTAAACTACCCAATAAATGAATGAAAACAAACAAGTCTAAACATCATTAAAACAGTAAATGTGTTTACTTCCATCAACTAATGGAGTCAATCATTTTGAATTGCTTTTTGTATTCATGTTATGTGGTTCAATTCGTAAATATTGAAGATTTCTATTCACTTCATGCTAATTAGGCTCCTCTTTTTCTTAGAAGCACCATCTTTCATGCAATGACCATGAAATTGTCTTTTTTGTCCTTCTTAACAACTATTTGCATTGTGAAAGCAATGTACATCAACCATCTATACAATGAATTCATTCAATTCCAACACACAATGGAGTCCTTGATCTTGATTAGCATTTCTTATTGATATTAATTGGTTGAATTTCAAAAGAAAGAGTCCCTCCCATCATTTCTAGTTAGCATGGCACCTTTGTTCTTTCCTACCATGCTTTTTTATACACTGATCATCAAAATCACATTTATGCCTAAACTACCCAATAAATGAATTAAAACAAACAAGTCTAAACATCATTAAAACAGTAAATGTGTTTACTTCCATCAACTAATGGAGTCAATCATCTTGAATTGATTTTTGTATTAATGTTATGTGGTTTAATTCGTAAATATTGAAGATTTCTCTTCACTTTATGCTAATTAGGCTCCTCTTTTTCTTAGAAGCACCATCTTTCATGCAATGACCATGAAATTGTCTTTTGTGTCCTTCTTAACAACTATTTGCATTGTGAAAGCAATGCCCATCAACCATCTATACAATGAATTCATTTAGTTCCAACACACAATGGAGTCCTTGATCTTGATTAGCATTTCTTATTGATATTAATTGGTTGAATTTCAAAATAAAGACTCCCTGCCATCATTTCTAGTTAGCATGGCACATTTGTTGTTTCCAACCATGCTTTTTAACACATTGATATGCAAAATCACATTTATGCCTAAACTACCCATTAAATGAATTAAAACAAACAAGTCTAAACTTCATTAAAACACTAAATGTGTTTACTTCCATCAACTAATGGAGTCAATCATCTTGAATTGCTTTTTGTATTCATGTTATGTGGTTCAATTCGTAAATATTGAAGATTTCTATTCACTTCATGCTAATTAGGCTCCTCTTTTTCTTAGAAGCCCTATCTTTCAAGCAATGACCATGAAATTGTCTTTTGTGTCCTTCTTAACAACTATTTGCATTGTGAAAGCAATGTACATCAACCATCTATACAATGAATTCATTCAATTCCAACACACAATGGAGTCCTTGATCTTGATTAGCATTTCTTATTGATATTAATTGGTTGAATGTCAAAATAAAGACTCCTTGCCATCATTTCTAGTAAGCATGACACCTTTGTTCTTTCCAACCATGCTTTTTTATACACTAATCATCAAAATCACATTTATGCCTAACCTACCCAGTAAATGCATTAAAACAAACAAGTCTAAACATCAATAAAACAGTAAATGTGTTTACATCCATTAACTAATGGAGTCAATCATCTTAAATTGCTTTTGGTATTAATGTTATGTGGTTTCATTCGTAAATATTGAAGCTTTCTCTTCACTTCATGCTAATTAGGCTCCTCTTTTTCTTAGAAGCACCATCTTTCATGTAATGACCATGAAATTGTCCTTTGTGTCCTTCTTAACAACTATTTGCATTGTGAAAGCAATGTACATCAACCATCTATACAATGAATTCATTCAATTCCAACACACAATGGAGTCCTTGATCTTGATTAGCATTTCTTATTGATATTAATTGGTTGAATTTCAAAAGAAAGAGTCCCTCCCATCATTTCTAGTTAGCATGGCACCTTTGTTCTTTCCAACAATGCTTTTTTATACACTAATCATCAAAATCACATTTATGCCTAACCTACCCAGTAAATGAATTAAAACAAACAAGTCTAAACATCATTAAAACAGTAAATGTGTTTACTTCCATCAACTAATGGGGTCAATCATCTTAAATTGCTTTTGGTATTAGTGTTATGTGGTTTCATTCGTAAATATTGAGGCTTTCTCTTCACTTCATGCTAATTAGGCTCCTCTTTTTCTTAGAAGCCCGATCTTTCAAGCAATGACCATGAAATTATCTTTTGTGTCCTTCTTAACAACTATTTGCATTGTGAAAGCAATGTACTTAAACCATCTATACAATGAATTCGTTCAATTCCAACACACAATGGAGTCCTTGATCTTGATTAGCATTTCTTATTGATATTAATTGGTTGAATTTCAAAAGAACGAGTCCCTCCCATCATTTCTAGTTAGCATGGCACCTTTGTTCTTTCCAACAATGCTTTTTTATACACTAATCATCAAAATCACATTTATGCCTAACCTACCCAGTAAATGAATTAAAACAAACAAGTCTAAACATCATTAAAACAGTAAATGTGTTTACTTCCATCAACTAATGGGGTCAATCATCTTAAATTGCTTTTGGTATTAGTGTTATGTGGTTTCATTCGTAAATATTGAGGCTTTCTCTTCACTTCATGCTAATTAGGCTCCTCTTTTTTTTAGAAGCACCATCTTTCATGCAATGACCATGAAATTGTCTTTTGTGTCCTTCTTAACAACTATTTGCATTATGAAAGCAATGTACATCAACCATCTATACAATGAATTCATTCAATTCCAACAAACAATGGAGTCCTTGATCTTGATTAGCATTTCTTATTGATATTAATTGGTTGAATTTCAAAAGAAAGAGTCCCTCCCATCATTTCTAGTTAGCATGGCACCTTTGTTCTTTCCAACCATGCTTTTTTATACACTGATCATCAAAATCACATTTATGCCTAACCTACCCAGTAAATGAATTAAAACAAACAAGTCTAAACATCATTAAAACAGTAAATGTGTTTACTTCCATCAACTAATGGAGTCAATCATCTTGAATTGCTTTTTGTATTAATGTTATGTGGTTTAATTCGTAAATATTGAAGATTTCTCTTCACTTCATGCTAATTAGGCTCCTCTTTTTCTTAGAAGCACCATCTTTCATGCAATGACCATGAAATTGTCTTTTGTGTCCTTCTTAACAACTATTTGCATTGTGAAAGCAATGTACATCAACCATCTATACAATGAATTCATTCAATTCCAACAAACAATGGAGTCCTTGATCTTGATTAGCATTTCATATTGATATTAATTGGTTGAATTTCAAAAGAAAGAGTCCCTCCCATCATTTCTAGTTAGCATGGCACCTTTGTTCTTTCCAATCATGGTTTTTTATAAACTGATCATCAAAATCACATTTATGCTTAAACTACCCAATAAATGAATGAAAACAAACAAGTCTAAACATTATTAAAACAGTAAATATGTTTACTTCCATCAACTAATGGGAGTCAATCATCTTGAATTGCTTTTTGTATTAATGTTATGTGGTTTAATTCGTAAATATTGAAGATTTCTCTTCACTTCATGCTAATTAGGCTCCTCTTTTTCTTAGAAGCACCATCTTTCATGCAATGACCATGAAATTGTCTTTTGTGTCCTTCTTAACAACTATTTGCATTGTGAAAGCAATGTACATCAACCATCTATACAATGAATTCATTTCAATTCCAACACACAATGGAGTCCTTGATCTTGATTAGCATTTCTTATTGATATTAATTGGTTGAATTTCAAAATAATAAAGACTCCCTGCCATCATTTCTAGTCAGCATGGCACCTTTGTTGTTTTCCAACCATGCTTTTTAACACAGTGATATGCAAAATCACATTTATGCCTAAACTACCCAATAAATGAATTAAAACAAGCAAGTCTAAACTTCATTAAAACACTAAATGGGTTTACTTCCATCAACTAATGGAGTCAATCATCTTGAATTGCTTTTTGTATTCATGTTATGTGGTTCAATTCGTAAATATTGAAGATTTCTATTCACTTCATGCTAAATAGGCTCCTCATTTTCTTAGAAGGCCTATCTTTCAAGCAATGACCATGAAATTGTCTTTTGTGTCCTTCTTAACAACTATTTGCATTGTGAAAGCAATGTACATCAACCATCTATACAATGAATTCATTCAATTCCAACAAACAATGGAGTCCTTGATCTTGATTAGCATTTCATATTGATATTAATTGGTTGAATTTCAAAAGAAAGAGTCCCTCCCATCATTTCTAGTTAGCATGGCACCTTTGTTCTTTCCAATCATGGTTTTTTATACACTGATCATCAAAATCACATTTATGCTTAAACTACCCAATAAATGAATGAAAACAAACAAGTCTAAACATTATTAAAACAGTAAATATGTTTACTTCCATCAACTAATGGAGTCAATCATCTTGAATTTCTTTTGGTATTAATGTTATGTGGATTCATTCGTAAATATTGAAGCTTTCTCTTCACTTCATGCTAATTAGGCTCCTCTTTTTCTTAGAAGCACCATCTTTCATGCGATGGCCATGAAATTGTCTTTTGTATCCTTCTTAACACCTATTTGCATTTTGAAAGCAATGTACTTCAACCATCTATACAATGAATTCGTTCAATTCCAATACACAATGGAGTCATTGATCTTGATTAGCATTTCCTATTGATATTAATTGGTTGAATTTCAAAATAAAGACTCCCTGCCATCATTTCTAGTCAGCATGGCACATTTGTTGTTTCCAACCATGCTTTTTAACACAGTGATATGCAAAATCACATTTATGCCTAAACTACCCAATAAATGAATTAAAACAAACAAGTCTAAACTTCATTAAAACACTAAATGTGTTTACTTCCATCAACTAATGGAGTCAATCATCTTGAATTGCTTTTTGTATTCATGTTATGTGGTTCAATTCGTAAATATTGAAGATTTCTATTCACTTCATGCTAAATAGGCTCCTCATTTTCTTAGAAGGCCTATCTTTCAAGCAATGACCATGAAATTGTCTTTTGTGTCCTTCTTAACAACTATTTGCATTGTGAAAGCAATGTACATCAACCATCTATACAATGAATTCATTCAATTCCAACACACACAATGGAGTCCTTGATCTTGATTAGCATTTCTTATTGATATTAATTGGTTGAATTTCAAAATAAAGACTCCTTGCCATCATTTCTAGTAAGCATGGCACCTTTGTTCTTTCCAACCATGCTTTTTTATACACTGATCATTCAAAATCACATTTATGCCTAAACTACCCAGTAAATGAATTAAAAACAAACAAGTCTTAAACATCATTAAAACACTAAATGTGTTTTACTTCCATCAACTAATGGAGTCAATCATCTTGAATTGCTTTTTGTATTAATGTTATGTGGTTTAAATTCGTAAATATTGAAGATTTCTATTCACTTCATGCTAATTAGGCTCCTCTTTTTTCTTAGAAGCACCATCTTTCATGCAATGACCATGAAATTGTCTTTTGTGTCCTTCTTAACAACTATTTGCATTGTGAAAAAGCAATTGTACATCAACCATCTATACAATGAATTCATTCAATTCCAACACACAATGGAGTCCTTGATCTTGATTAGCATTTCTTATTGATATTAATTGGTTGAATTTCAAAAGAAAAGAGTCCCTCCCATCATTTCTAGTTAGCATGGCACCTTTGTTCTTTCCAACCATGCTTTTTTATACACTGATCATCAAAATCACATTTATGCCTAAACTACCCAGTAAATGAATTAAAACAAACAAGTCTAAAACATCATTAAAACACTAAATGTGTTTACTTCCATCAACTAATGGAGTCAATCATCTTGAATTGCTTTTTGTATTAATGTTATGTGGTTTAATTCGTAAATATTGAAGATTTCTCTTCACTTCATGCTAATTAGGCTCCTCTTTTTCTTAGAAGCACCATCTTTCATGCAATGACCATGAAATTGTCTTTTGTGTCCTTCTTAACAACTATTTGCATTGTGAAAGCAATGTACATCAACCATCTATACAATGAATTCATTCAATTCCAACACACAATGGAGTCCTTGATCTTGATTAGCATTTCTGATTGATATTAATTTTTTGAATTTCAAAAGAAAGAGTCCCTCCCATCATTTCTAGTTAGCATGGCACCTTTGTTCTTTCCAAACCATGCTTTTTTATACACTGATCATCAAAATCACATTTATGCCTAAACTACCCAGTAAAAATGAATTAAAACAAACAAGTCTAAACATCATTAAAACAGTAAATGTGTTTACTTCCATCAACTAATGGAGTCAATCATCTTGAATTGCTTTTTGTATTAATGTTATGTGGTTTAATTCGTAAATATTGAAGATTTCTCTTCACTATTTCATGCTAATTAGGCTCCTCTTTTTCTTAGAAGCACCCATCTTTCATGCAATGACCATGAAATTGTCTTTTGTGTCCTTCTTAACAACTATTTGCATTGTGAAAGCAAAGTACGTCAACCATCTATACAAATGAATTCATTCAATTCCAACACACAATGGAGTCCTTGATCTTGATTAGCATTTCTTATTGATATTAATTGGTTGAATTTCAAAATAAAGAGTCCCTGCCATCATTTCTAGTTAGCATGGCACCTTTGTTCTTTCCAACCATGCTTTTTTATACACAAAGTGATATGCAAAATCACATTTATGCCTAAACTACCCAGTAAATGAATTAAAACAAACAAGTCTAAACATCATTAAAACACTAAAATGTGTTTACTTCCATCAACTAATGGAGTCAATCATCTTGAATTGCTTTTTTGTATTAAATGTTATGTGGTTTAATTCATAAATATTGAAGATTTCTATTCACTTCATGCTAATTAGGCTCCTCTTTTTCTTAGAAGCACCTATCTTTCATGCAATGACCATGAATTTGTCTTTTGTGTCCTTCTTAACAACTATTTGCATTGTGAAAGCAATGTACATCAACCATCTATACAATGAAATTCATTCAATTCCAACACACAATGGAGTCCTTGATCTTGATTAGCATTTCTAATTGATATTAATTGGTTGAATTTCAAAAGAAAGAGTCCCCCCCATCATTTCTAGTTAGCATGGCACCGTTGTTCTTTCCAACAATGCTTTTTTATACACTGATCATCAAAATCACATTTATGCCTAAACTACCAACTAAATGAATTAAAACAAACAAGTCTAAACATCATTAAAACACTAAATCTGTGTTTACTTCCATCAACTAATTTAGTCAATCATCTTGAAATTGCTTTTTGTATTAATGTTATGTGGGTTCAATTCATAAATATTGAAGATTTCTATTCACTTCATCCTAATTAGGCTCCTCTTTTTCTTAGAAGCCCTATCTTTCAAGCAATGACCATGAAATTATCTTTTGTGTCCTTCTTAACAACTATTTGCATTGTGAAAGCAATGTACTTCAACCATCTATACAATGAATTCATTTCAATTCCAACACACAATGGAGTCCTTGATCTTGATTAGCATTTCTTATTGATATTAATTGGTTGAATTTCAAAAGAAAGAGTCCCTCCCATCATTTCTAGTTAGCATGGCACCTTTTGTTCTTTCCAACCATGCTTTTTTATACACTGATCATCAAAATCACATTTATGCCTAAACTACCCAGTAAATGAATTAAAACAAACAAGTCTAAACATCATTAAAACACTAAATGTGTTTACTTCCATCAACTAATGGAGTCAATCATCTTGAATTTCTTTTGGTATTAATGTTTATGTGGATTCAAATTCGTAAATATTGAAGCTTTCTCTTCACTTCATGCTAATTAGGCTCCTCTTTTTCTTAGAAGCACCATCTTTCATGCAATGACCATGAAATTGTCTTTTGTGTCCTTCTTAACAACTATTTGCATTGTGAAAGCAATGTACATCAACCATCTATACAATGAATTCATTCAATTCCAACACACAATGGAGTCCTTGATCTTGATTAGCATTTCTTATTGATATTAATTGGTTGAATTTCAAAAGAAAGAGTCCCTCCCATCATTTCTAGTTAGCATGGCACCTTTGTTCTTTCCAACCATGCTTTTTTTATACACTGATCATCAAAATCACATTTATGCCTAAACCTACCCAGTAAATGAATTTAAAACAAACAAGTCTAAACATCATTAAAACACTAAATGTGTGTTTACTTCCATCAACTAATGGAGTCAATCATCTTGAATTGCTTTTTGTATTAATGTTATGTGGTTTAAATTCCTAAATATTGAAGATTTCTCTTCACTTCATGCTAATTAGGCGCCTCTTTTTCTTAGAAGCACCATCTTTCATGCAATGACCATGAAAATTGTCTTTTGTGTCCTTCTTAACAACTATTTGCATTGTGAAAGCAATGTGCCCATCAACCATCTATACAATGAATTCATTTAGTTCCAACACACAATGGAGTCCTTGATCTTGATTAGCATTTCCTATTGATATTAATTGGTTGAATTTCAAAATAAAGACTCGCTACCATCATTTCTAGTCAGCATGGCACATTTGTTGTTTCCAACCATGCTTTTATACAGTGATATCATCAAAAAATCACATTTATACCTAAACTACCCAATAAATGAATTAAAACAAACAAGTCTAAAGTTCATTAAAACACTAAATGTGTTTACTTCCATCAACTAATGGAGTCAATCATCTTGAATTGCTTTTTGTATTCATGTTATGTGGTTCAATTCGTAAATATTGAAGATTTCTATTCACTTCATGCTAAATAGGCTCCTCTTTTTCTTAGAAGCACCATCTTTCATGCGATGGCCATGAAATTGTCTTTTGTATCCTTCTTAACAACTATTTGCATTGTGAAATTAATGTACATCAACCATCTATACAATGAATTCATTCAATTCCAACACACAATGGAGTCCTTGATCTTGATTAGCATTTCTTATTGATATTAATTGGTTGAATTTCAAAAGAAAGAGTCCCTCCCATCATTTCTAGTTAGCATGGCACCTTTGTTCTTTCCAACCATGCTTTTTTATACACTAATCTTCAAAATCACATTTATGCCGAACCTACCCAGTAAATGAATTAAAACAAACAAGTCTAAACATCATTAAAACAGAAAATGTGTTTACTTCCATCAACTAATGGAGTCAATCATCTTGAAATGCTTTTGGTATTAATGTGATGTGGTTTCGTTCGTAAATATTGAAGCTTTCTCTTCACTTCATGCTAATTAGGCTCCTCTTTTTCTTAGAAGCACCATCTTTCATGCAATGACCATGAAATTGTCTTTTGTGTCCTTCTTAACAACTATTTCCATTGTGAAAGCAATGTACATCAACCATCTATACAATGAATTCATTCAATTCCAACAAACAATGGAGTCCTTGATCTTGATTAGCATTTCTTATTGATATTAATTGGTTGAATTTCAAAAGAAAGAGTCCCTCCCATCATTTCTAGTTAGCATGGCACCTTTGTTCTTTCCAATCATGCTTTTTTATACACTGATCATCAAAATCACATTTATGCCTAAACTACCCAATAAATGAATGAAAACAAACAAGTCTAAACATCATTAAAACAGTAAATGTGTTTACTTCCATCAACTAATGGAGTCAATCATCTTGAATTGCTTTTTGTATTAATGTTATGTGGTTTAATTCGTAAATATTGAAGATTTCTCTTCACTTCATGCTAATTAGGCTCCTCTTTTTCTTAGAAGCACCATCATTCATGCAATGACCATGAAATTGTCTTTTGTATCCTTCTTAACAACTATTTGCATTGTAAAAGCAATGTACTTCAACCATCTATACAATGAATTCGTTCAATTCCAATACACAATGGAGTCCTTGATCTTGATTAGCATTTCTAATTGATATTAATTGGTTGAATTTCAAAAGAAAGAGTCCCTCCCATCATTCTAGTTAGCATGGCACCTTTGTTCTTTCCAACCATGCTTTTTTATACACTAATCATCAAAATCACATTTATGCCTAACCTACCCAGTAAATGAATTAAAACAAACAAGTCTAAACATCATTAAAACAGTAAATGTGTTTACTTCCATCAACTAATGGAGTCAATCATCTTGAATTGCTTTTTGTATTAATGTTATGTGGTTTAATTCGTAAATATTAAAGATTTGTCTTCACTTCATGCTAATTAGGCTCCTCTTTTTCTTAGAAGCACCATCTTTCATGTAATGACCATGAAATTGTCCTTTGTGTCCTTCTTAACAACTATTTGCATTGTGAAAGCAATGTACATCAACCATCTATACAATGAATTCATTCAATTCCAACAAACAATGGAGTCCTTGATCTTGATTAGCATTTCTTATTGATATTAATTGGTTGAATTTCAAAAGAAAGAGTGCCTCCCATCATTTCTAGTTAGCATGGCACCTTTGTTCTTTCCAATCATGCTTTTTTATACACTGATCATCAAAATCACATTTATGCCTAAACTACCCAATAAATGAATGAAAACAAACAAGTCTAAACATTATTAAAACAGTAAATATGTTTACTTCCATCAACTAATGGAGTCAATCATCTTGAATTGCTTTTTGTATTAATGTTATGTGGTTTAATTCGTAAATATTGAAGATTTCTCTTCAGATTATGCTACTTAGGCTCCTCTTTTTCTTAGAAGCACCATCTTTCATGCAATGACCATGAAATTGTCTTTTGTGTCCTTCTTATCAACCATTTGCATTGTAAAAGCAATGCCCATCAACCATCTATACAATGAAATCATTCAATTCCAACAAACAATGGAGTCCTTGATCTTGATTAGCATTTCTTATTTATATTAATTGGTTGAATTTCAAAATAAAGACTCCCTACCATCATTTCTAGTCAGCATGGCACATTTGTTGTTTCCAACCATGATTTTTTATACACAGTGATATGCAAAAATCACATTTATGCCTAAAAACTACCCAGTAAATGAATTAAAACAAACAAGTCTAAACTTCATTAAAACACTAAATGTGTTTACTTCCATCAACTAATGGAGTCAATCATCGGGAATTGATTTTTGTATTAAAGTGATGTGGTTTAATTCGTAAATATTGAAGATTTCTCTTCACTTCATGCTAATTAGGCTCCTCTTTTTCTTAGAAGCACCATCTTTCATGCAATGACCATGAAATTGTCTTTTGTGTCCTTCATAACAACTATTCGAATTGTGAAAGCAATGTACGTCAACCATCTATACAATGAATTCATTCAATTCCAACACACAATGGAGTCCTTGATCTTGATTAGCATTTCTTATTGATATTAATTGGTTGAATTTCAAAAGAAAGAGTCCCTCCCATCATTTCTAGTTAGCATGGCACCTTTGTTCTTTCCAACCATGCTTTTTTATACACTGGTCATCAAAATCACATTTGTACCTAAACTACCCAGTAAATGAATTAAAACAAACAAGTCTAAACATCATTAAAACAGTAAATGTGTTTACTTCCATCAACTAATGGAGTCAATCATCTTGAATTGCTTTTTGTATTAATGTTATGTGCTTTAATTCGTAAATATTGAAGCTTTCTCTTCACTTGAGGCTAATTAGGCTGCTCTTTTTCTTAGAAGCACCATCATTCATGCAATGACCATGAAATTGTCTTTTGTGTCCTTCTTATCAACTGTTTGCATTGTGAAAGCAATGTACATCAACCATCTATACAATGAATTCATTCAACTCCAACACACAATGGAGTCCTTGATCTTGATTAGCATTTCTTATTGATATTAATTGGTTGAATGTCAAAATAAAGACTCCTTGCCATCATTTGTAATAAGCATGGCACCTTTGTTGTTTCCAACCATGCTCTTTTACACAGTGATATGCAAAATCACATTTATGCCTAAACTACCCACTAAATGAATTAAAACAAACAAGTCTAAACATCATTAAAACACTAAATGTGTTTACTTCCATCAATTAATGGAGTCAATCATCTTGAATTGGCTTTTGTATTCATGTTATGTGGTTCAATTCATAAATATTGAAGATTTCTATTCACTTCATCCTAATTAGGCTCCTCTTTTTCTTAGAAGCCCTATCTTTCAAGCAATGACCATCAAATTATCTTTTGTGTCCTTCTTAACAACTATTTGCATTGTGAAAGCAATGTACTTCAACCATCTATACAATGAAATCATTCAATTCCAACACACAATGGAGTCCTTGATCTTGATTAGCATTTCTTATTCATATTAATTGGTTGAATTTCAAAAGAAAGAGTCCTCCCCATCATTTCTAGTTAGCATGGCACCATTGTTCTTTCCAACCATGCTTTTTTATACACTGATCATCAAAATCACATTTATGCCTAACCTACCCAGTAAATGAATTAAAACAAACAAGTCTAAACATCATTAAAACACTAAATGTGTTTACTTCCATCAACTAATGGAGTCAATCATCTTGAATTTCTTTTGGTATTAATGTTATGTGGTTTCATTCGTAAATATTGAAGCTTTCTCTTCACTTCATGCTAATTAGGCTCCTCTTTTTCTTAGAAGCACCATCTTTCATGCGATGGCCATGAAATTGTCTTTTGTATCCTTCTTAACAACTATTTGCATTGTAAAAGCAATGTACTTCAACCATCTATACAATGAATTCGTTCAATTCCAATACACAATGGAGTCCTTGATCTTGATTAGCATTTCTTATTGATATTAATTGGTTGAATTTCAAAAGAAAGAGTCCCTCCCATCATTTCTAGTTAGCATGGCACCTTTGTTCTTTCCAACCATGCTTTTTTATACACTGATCATCAAAATCACATTTATGTCTAAACTACCCAGTAAATGAATTAAAACAAATAAGTCTAAACATCATTAAAACAGTAAATGTGTTTACTTCCATCAACTAATGGAGTCAATCATCTTGAATTGCTTTTTGTATTAATGTTATGTGGTTTAATTCGTAAATATTGAAGATTTCTCTTCACTTCATGCTAATTAGGCTCCTCTTTTTCTTAGAAGCACCACCTTTCATGCAATGACCATGAAATTGCCTTTTGTGTCCTTCTTAACAACTATTTGCATTGTGAAAGCAATGCCCATCAACCATATATATAATGAATTCATTTAGTTCCAACACACAATGGAGTCCTTGATCTTGATTAGCATTTCTTATTGATATTAATTGGTTGAATTTCAAAATAAAGATTCCCTGCCATCATTTCTAGTCAGCATGGCACATTTGTTGTTTCCAGCCATGCTTTTCAACACAGTGATATGCAAAATCACATTTATGCCTAAACTATCCAGTAAATGAATGAAAACAAACAAGTCTAAACATCATTAAAACAATAAATGTGTTTACTTCCATGAACTAATGGAGTCAATGATCTTGAATTGCTTTTTGTATTAATTTTATGTGGTTTAATTCGTAAATATTGAAGATTTCCCTTCACTTCATGCTAATTAGGCTCCTCTTTTTCTTAGAAGCACCATCTTTCATGCAATGACCATGAAATTGTCTTTTGTGTCCTTCTTAACAACTATTTGCATTGTGAAAGCAATGGACATCAACCATCTATACAATGAATTCATTCAATTCCAACACACAATGGAGTCCTTGATCTTGATTAGCATTTCTTATTGATATTAATTGGTTGAGTTTCAAAGGAAAGAGTCCCTCCCATCATTTCTAGTTAGCGTGGCACCTTTGTTCTTTCCTACCATGCTTTTTTATACACTGATCACCAAAATCACATTTATGCCTAAACTACCCAATAAATGAATTAAAACAAACAAGTCTAAACATCATTAAAACACTAAATGTGTTTACTTCCATCAACTAATGGAGTCAATCATCTTGAATTGCTTTTTGTATTAATGTTATGTGGTTTAATTCGTAAATATTCAAGATTTGTCCTCACTTCATGCTAATTAGGCTCCACTTTTTCTTAGAAGCACCATCTTTCATGTAATGACCATGAAATTGTCCTTTGTGTCCTTCTTAACAACTATTTGCATTGTGAAAGCAATGTACATCAACCATCTATACAATGAATTCATTCAATTCCAACAAACAGTGGAGTCCTTGATCTTGATTAGCATTTCTTATTGATATTAATTGGTTGAATTTCAAAAGAAAGAGTCCCTCCCATCATTTCTAGTTAGCATGGCACCTTTGTTCTTTCCAACCATGCTTTTTTATACACTGATCATCAAAATCACATTTATGCCTAAACTACACAATAAATGAATCAAAACAAACAAGTCTAAACATAATTAAAACACTAAATATGTTTACTTCCATCAACTAATGGAGTCGACCATATTGAATTGCTTTTTGTATTAATGTTATGTGGCTCAATTCGTAAATATTGAAGCTTTCTATTGACTTCATGCTAATTAGGCTCCCCTTTTTCTTAGAAGCACTGTCTTTCATGCAATGACAATGAAATTGTCTTTTGTGTTCTTCTTCACAACTATTTGCATTGTGAAAGCAATGTCCATCAACCATCTATACAATGAATTCATTCAAGTCCAACAAATAATGGGGTCCATGATCTAGATTAGCATTTGTTATTGATATTAATTGGTTGAATTTCAAAATAAAGAGTCCCTCCCATCATTTCTAGTTAGCATGGCACCTTTGTTCTTTCCAACCATGCTTTTTTATACACTGATCATCAAAATCACATTTTTGCCTAAACTACCCAGTAAATGAATTAAAACAAACAAGTCTAAACATCATTAAAACACTAAATGTGTTTACTTCCATCAACTAATGCAGTAAATCATCTTGAATTGCTTTTTGTATTAATCTTATATGGTTCAATTCATAAATATTAAAGCTTTCTATTCAGTTCATGCTAATTAGGCTCCTCTTTTTCTTAGAAGCACCATATTTCATGCAATGACCATGAAATTGTCTTTTGTGTCCTTCTTAACAACTTTTTGCATTGTGAAATCAATGTACATCAACCATCTATACAATGAATTCATTCAATTCCAATACACAATGGAGTCCTTGATCTTGATTAGCATTTCTTATTGATATTAATTGGATAAATTTCAAAAGAAAGAGTCCCTCCCATCATTTCTAGTTAGCATGCAACCTTTGTTCTTTCCAACCATGGTTTTTTATGCACTGATCAACAAAATCACATTTATCCCTAAACTACCCAATAAATGAATTAAAACAAACAAGGCTAAACATCATTAAAACAGTAAATGTGTTTACTTCCATCAACTAATGGAGTCAATCATCTTGAATTGCTTTTTGTATTAATGTTATGTGGGTCAATTCGTAAATATTGAAGCTTTCTATTCACTTCATGCAAATTAGGCTCCTCTTTTTCTTAGAAGCACTATCTGTCATGCAATGACCATGAAATTGTCTTTTGTGTTCTTCATAACAACTATTTGCATTGTCAAAGCAATGTCCATCAACCATCTACACAATGAATTCATTCAATTCCAACAAACAATGGGGTCCTTGATCTAGTTTAGCATTTGTTATAGATATTATTTGGTTGAATTTCAAAATAAAGAGTCCCTCCCATTATTTCTCGTTAGCATGGCACCTTTGTTCTTTCCAACCATGCTTTTTTATAAACTGATCATCAAAATCACATTTATGCCTAAACTACCCAGTAAATGAATTAAAACAAACAAGTCTTAACATCATTAAACCACTAAATGTGTTTACTTCCATCAACTAATGGAGTCAATCATCTAGAATTGGTTTTTGTATTAAAGTGATGTTGTTTAATTCGTAAATATTGAAGATTTCTCTTCACTTCATGCTAGTTAGGCTCCTCTTTTTCTTAGAAGCACCATCCTTCGTGCAATGACCATGAAATTGTCTTTTGTGTCCTTCTTAACAACTATTTACATTGTGAAAGCAATGTACATCAGCCATCTATACAATGAATTCATTCAATTCCAACACATAATGGAGTCCTTGATCTTGATTAGCATTTCTTATTGATATTAATTGGTTGAATTTCAAAAGAAAGAGTCCCTCCCATCATTTCTAGTTAGCATGGCACCTTTGTTCTTTCCAACCATGCTTTTTTATGCATTGATCATCAAAATCACATTTATGTCTAAACTACCCAATAAATGAATTAAAACAAGCAAGTCTAAATATCATTAAAACAGTAAATGTGTTTACTTCCATCAACTAATGGAGTCAATCATCTTGAATTGCTTTTTGTATTAATGTTATGTGGTTTAATTCGTAAATATTGAAGATTTCTCTTCACTTCATGCTAATTAGGCTCCTCTAATTCTTAGAAGCACCATCTTTCATGCAATGACCATGAAATTGTCTTTTGTGTCCTTCTTAAAAACTATTTGCATTGTGAAAGCAATGTACATCAACCATCTATACAATGAATTCATTCACTTCCAACACACAATGGAGTCCTTGATCTTGATTAGCATTTCTTATTGATATTAATTGGTTCAATTTCAAAAGAAAGAGTCCCTCCCATCATTTCTAGTTAGCATGGCACCTTTGTTCTTTCCAACCATGCTTTTTTATACACTGATCATCAAAATAACATTTATGCCTAAACTACCCAGTAAATGAATTAAAACAAACAAGTCTAAACATCATTAAAACACTAAATGTGTTTATTTCTATCAACTAATGCAGTAAATCATTTTGAATTGCTTTTTGTATAAATGTTAATTCATAAATATTGAAGCTTTCTATTCAGTTCATGCTAATTAGGCTCCTCTTGTTCTTAAAAGCACCATCTTTCATGCAATGACCATGAAATTGTCTTTTGTGTTCTTCAAAATAACTATTTGTATTGTGAAAGCAATGTACATCAACCATCTATACAATGAATTCATTCAATTCCAACACACAATGGAGTCCTTGATCTTGATTAGCATTTCTTATTGATATTAATTTGTTGAATTTCAAAAGAAAGAGTCCCTCCCAACATTTCTAGTTAGCATGGCACCTTTTTCTTTCCAACATGCTTTTTTATACACTGATCATCAAAATCACATTTATGCCTAAACTACCCAGTAAATGAATTAAAACAAACAAGTCTAAACATCATTAAAACACTAAATGTGTTTACTTCCATCAACTAATGGAGTCAATCATCTTGAATTGCTTTTTGTATTAATGTTACGTGGTTTAATTCGTAAATATTGAAGATTTCACTTCACTTCAGGCAAATTAGGCTGCTCTTTTTCTTAGAAGCGCCATCTTTCGTGTAATGACCATGAAATTGTCTTTTGTGTCCTTCTTAACAACTCTTTGCATTGTGAAAGCAATGTCCATCAACCATCTATACAATGAATTCATTCAATTCCAACACACAATGGAGTCCTTGATCTTGATTAGCATTTCTTATTTATATTAATTAGTTGAATTTCAAAATAAAGACTCCCTGCCATCATTTCCAGTCAGCATGGCAGCTTTGTTGTTTCCAACCATGCTTTTTTATACACTGATCATCAAAATCACATTTATGCCTAAACTACCCAGTAAATGAATTAAAACAAACAAGTCTAAACATCAATCAAACACTAAATGTGTTTAGTTCCATCAGCTAATGGAGTCAATCATCTTGAATTGCTTTTTGTATTCATGTTATGTGGATCAATTCGTAAATATTTAAGATTTCTATTCACTTCATACTAATTAGGCTGCTCTCTTTCTTAGAAGACCTATCTTTCAAGCAATGACAATGAAATTGTCTTTTGTGTCCTTCTTAACAACTATTTGCATTTTGAAAGCAATGTACATCAACCATCTATACAATGAATTCATTTAGTTCCAACACACAATGGAGTCCTTGATCTTGATTAGCATTTCTTATTGATATTAATTTGTTGAATTTCAAAAGAAAGAGTCCCTCCCAACATTTCTAGTTAGCATGGCACCTTTTTCTTTCCAACATGCTTTTTTATACACTGATCATCAAAATCACATTTATGCCTAAACTACCCAGTAAATGAATTAAAACAAACAAGTCTCAACATCATTAAAACACTAAATGTGTTTACTTCCATCAACTAATGGAGTCAATCATCTTGAATTGCTTTTTGTATTAATGTTACGTGGTTTAATTCGTAAATATTGAAGATTTCACTTCACTTCAGGCAAATTAGGCTGCTCTTTTTCTTAGAAGCGCCATCTTTCGTGTAATGACCATGAAATTGTCTTTTGTGTCCTTCTTAACAACTCTTTGCATTGTGAAAGCAATGTCCATCAACCATCTATACAATGAATTCATTCAATTCCAACACACAATGGAGTCCTTGATCTTGATTAGCATTTCTTATTTATATTAATTAGTTGAATTTCAAAATAAAGACTCCCTGCCATCATTTCCAGTCAGCATGGCAGCTTTGTTGTTTCCAACCATGCTTTTTTATACACTGATCATCAAAATCACATTTATGCCTAAACTACCCAGTAAATGAATTAAAACAAACAAGTCTAAACATCATTAAAACACTAAATGTGTTTAGTTCCATCAGCTAATGGAGTCAATCATCTTGAATTGCTTTTTGTATTCATGTTATGTGGATCAATTCGTAAATATTTAAGATTTCTATTCACTTCATACTAATTAGGCTGCTCTCTTTCTTAGAAGACCTATCTTTCAAGCAATGACAATGAAATTGTCTTTTGTGTCCTTCTTAACAACTATTTGCATTTTGAAAGCAATGTACATCAACCATCTATACAATGAATTCATTTAGTTCCAACACACAATGGAGTCCTTGATCTTGATTAGCATTTCTTATTGATATTAATTTGTTGAATTTCAAAAGAAAGAGTCCCTCCCATCATTTCTAGTTAGCATGGCACCTTTGTTCTTTCCAACCATGCTTTTTTATACACTGATCATCAAAATCACATTTATGCCTAAACTACCCAATAAATGAATTAAAAAAAACAAGTCTAAACATAATTAAAACACTAAATATGTTTACTTCCATCAACTAATGGAGTCGACCATATTGAATTACTTTTTGTATTAATGTTATGTGGCTCAATTCGTAAATATTGAAGCTTTCTATTGACTTCATGCTAATTAGGCTCCCCTTTTTCTTAGAAGCACTGTCTTTCATGCAATGACCATGAAATTGTCTTTTGTGTTCTTCTTCACAACTATTTGCATTGTGAAAGCAATGTCCATCAACCATCTATACAATGAATTCATTCAAGTCCAACAAATAATGGGGTCCATGATCTAGATTAGCATTTGTTATTGATATTAATTGGTTGAATTTCAAAATAAAGAGTCCCTCCCATCATTTCTAGTTAGCATGGCACCTTTGTTCTTTCCAACCATGCTTTTTTATACACTGATCATCAAAATCACATTTATGCCTAAACTAACCAGTAAATGAATTAAAACAAACAAGTCTCAACATCATTAAAGCAGTAAATGTGTTTACTTCCATCAACTAATCGAGTCAACCATCTTGAATTGCTTTTTGTATTAATGTTAATTCATAAATATTGAAGCTTTCAATTCAGTTCATGCTAATTAGGCTCCTCTTTTTCTTAAAAGATTTCTATTCACTTCATACTAATTAGGCTGCTCTCTTTCTTAGAAGACCTATCTTTCAAGCAATGACAATGAAATTGTCTTTTGTGTCCTTCTTAACAACTATTTGCATTTTGAAAGCAATGTACATCAACCATCTATACAATGAATTCATTTAGTTCCAACACACAATGGAGTCCTTGATCTTGATTAGAATTTCTTATTGATATTAATTTGTTGAATTTCAAAAGAAAGAGTCCCTCCCAACATTTCTAGTTAGCATGGCACCTTTTTCTTTCCAACATGCTTTTTTATACACTGATCATCAAAATCACATTTATGCCTAAACTACCCAGTAAATGAATTAAAACAAACAAGTCTCAACATCATTAAAACACTAAATGTGTTTATTTCCATCAACTAATGCAATAAATCATTTTCAATTGCTTTTTGTATTAATGTTATGTGGTTTAATTCGTAAATATTGAAGATTTCTCTTCACTTCATGCTAATTAGGCTCCTGTTTTTCTTAGAAGCACCATCTTTCATGCAATGACCATGAAATTGTCTTTTGTGTCCTTCTTAAAAACTATTTGCATTGTGAAAGCAATGTACATCAACCATCTATACAATGAATTCATTCACTTCCAACACACAATGGAGTCCTTGATCTTGATTAGCATTTCTTATTGATATTAATTGGTTGAATTTCAAAAGAAAGAGTCCCTCCCATCATTTCTAGTTAGCATGGCACCTTTGTTCTTTCCAACCATGCTTTTTTATACACTGATCAACAAAATAACATTTATGCCTAAACTACCCAGTAAATGAATTAAAACAAACAAGTCTAAACATCATTAAAACACTAAATGTGTTTATTTCTATCAACTAATGCAGTAAATCATTTTGAATTGCTTTTTGTATAAATGTTAATTCATAAATATTGAAGCTTTCTATTCAGTTCATGCTAATTAGGCTCCTCTTGTTCTTAAAAGCACCATCTTTCATGCAATGACCATGAAATTGTCTTTTGTGTTCTTCAAAATAACTATTTGCATTGTGAAAGCAATGTACATCAACCATCTATACAATGAATTCATTCAATTCCAACACACAATGCTGTCCTTGATCTTGATTAGCATTTCTTATTGATATTAATTTGTTGAATTTCAAAAGAAAGAGTCCTCCCAACATTTCTAGTTAGCATGGCACCTTTTTCTTTCCAACATGCTTTTTTATACACTGATCATCAAAATCACATTTATGCCTAAACTACCCAGTAAATGAATTAAAACAAACAAGTCTAAACATCATTAAAACACTAAATGTGTTTACTTCCATCAACTAATGGAGTCAATCATCTTGAATTGCTTTTTGTATTAATGTTACGTGGTTTAATTCGTAAATATTGAAGATTTCACTTCACTTCAGGCAAATTAGGCTGCTCTTTTTCTTAGAAGCGCCATCTTTCGTGTAATGACCATGAAATTGTCTTTTGTGTCCTTCTTAACAACTCTTTGCATTGTGAAAGCAATGTCCATCAACCATCTATACAATGAATTCATTCAATTCCAACACATAATGGAGTCCTTGATCTTGATTAGCATTTCTTATTTATATTAATTAGTTGAATTTCAAAATAAAGACTCCCTGCCATCATTTCCAGTCAGCATGGCAGCTTTGTTGTTTCCAACCATGCTTTTTTATACACTGATCATCAAAATCACATTTATGCCTAAACTACCCAGTAAATGAATTAAAACAAACAAGTCTAAACATCATTAAAACACTAAATGTGTTTAGTTCCTTCAGCTAATGGAGTCAATCATCTTGAATTGCTTTTTGTATTCATGTTATGTGGATCAATTCGTAAATATTTAAGATTTCTATTCACTTCATACTAATTAGGCTGCTCTCTTTCTTAGAAGACCTATCTTTCAAGCAATGACAATGAAATTGTCTTTTGTGTCCTTCTTAACAACTATTTGCATTTTGAAAGCAATGTACATCAACCATCTATACAATGAATTCATTTAGTTCCAACACACAATGGAGTCCTTGATCTTGATTAGCATTTCTTATTGATATTAATTTGTTGAATTTCAAAAGAAAGAGTCCCTCCCATCATTTCTAGTTAGCATGGCACCTTTGTTCTTTCCAACCATGCTTTTTTTATACACTGATCATCAAAATCACATTTATGCCTAAACTACCCAATAAATGAATTAAAAAAACAAGTCTAAACATAATTAAAACACTAAATATGTTTACTTCCATCAACTAATGGAGTCGACCATATTGAATTGCTTTTTGTATTAATGTTATGTGGCTCAATTCGTAAATATTGAAGCTTTCTATTGACTTCATGCTAATTAGGCTCCCCTTTTTCTTAGAAGCACTGTCTTTCATGCAATGACCATGAAATTGTCTTTTGTGTTCTTCTTCACAACTATTTGCATTGTGAAAGCAATGTCCATCAACCATCTATACAATGAATTCATTCAAGTCCAACAAATAATGGGGTCCATGATCTAGATTAGCATTTGTTATTGATATTAATTGGTTGAATTTCAAAATAAAGAGTCCCTCCCATCATTTCTAGTTAGCATGGCACTTTTGTTCTTTCCAACCATGCTTTTTTATACACTGATCATCAAAATCACATTTTTGCCTAAACTACCCAGTAAATGAATTAAAACAAACAAGTCTAAACATCATTAAAACACTAAATGTGTTTACTTCCATCAACTAATGCAGTAAATCATCTTGAATTGCTTTTTGTATTAATCTTATATGGTTCAATTCATAAATATTAAAGCTTTCTATTCAGTTCATGCTAATTAGGCTCCTCTTTTTCTTAGAAGCACCATATTTCATCCAATGACCATGAAATTGTCTTTTGTGTCCTTCTTAACAACTTTTTGCATTGTGAAAGCAATGTACATCAACCATCTATACAATGAATTCATTCAATTCCAATACACAATGGAGTCCTTGATCTTGATTAGCATTTCTTATTGATATTAATTGGATAAGTTTCAAAAGAAAGAGTCCCTCCCATCATTTCTAGTTAGCATGCAACCTTTGTTCTTTCCAACCATGGTTTTTTATATACTGATCATCAAAATCACATTTATCTCTAAACTACCCAATAAATGAATTAAAACAAACAAGTCTAAACATCATTAAAACAGTAAATGTGTTTACTTCCATCAACTAATGGAGTCAATCATCTTGAATTGCTTTTTGTATTAATGTTATGTGGGTCAATTCGTAAATATTGAAGCTTTCTATTCACTTCATGCTAATTAGGCTCCTCTTTTTCTTAGAAGCACTATCTGTCATGCAATGACCATGAAATTGTCTTTTGTGTTCTTCATAACAACTATTTGCATTGTCAAAGCAATGTCCATCAACCATCTACACAATGAATTCATTCAATTCCAACAAACAATGGGGTCCTTGATCTAGTTTAGCATTTGTTATAGATATTATTTGGTTGAATTTCAAAATAAAGAGTCCCTCCCATTATTTCTCGTTAGCATGGCACCTTTGTTCTTTCCAACCATGCTTTTTTATAAACTGATCATCAAAATCACATTTATGCCTAAACTACCCAGTAAATGAATTAAAACAAACAAGTCTTAACATCATTAAAACACTAAATATGTTTACTTCCATCAACTAATGGAGTCAATCATCTAGAATTGGTTTTTGTATTAAAGTGATGTGGTTTAATTCGTAAATATTGAAGATTTCTCTTCACTTCATGCTAGTTAGGCTCCTCTTTTTCTTAGAAGCACCATCCTTCGTGCAATGACCATGAAATTGTCTTTTGTGTCCTTCTTAACAACTATTTACATTGTGAAAGCAATGTACATCAGCCATCTATACAATGAATTCATTCAATTCCAACACATAATGGAGTCCTTGATCTTGATTAGCATTTCTTATTGATATTAATTGGTTGAATTTCAAAAGAAAGAGTCCCTCCCATCATTTCTAGTTAGCATGGCACCTTTGTTCTTTCCAACCATGCTTTTTTATGCATTGATCATCAAAATCACATTTATGCCTAAACTACCCAATAAATGAATTAAAACAAGCAAGTCTAAATATCATTAAAACAGTAAATGTGTTTACTTCCATCAACTAATGGAGTCAATCATCTTGAATTGCTTTTTGTATTAATGTTATGCAGTTTAATTCGTAAATATTGAAGATTTCTCTTCACTTCATGCTAAGTAGGCTCCTCTTTTTCTTAGAAGCACCATCTTTCATGCAATGACCATGAAATTGTCTTTTGTGTCCTTCTTAACAACTATTTGCATTGTGAAAGCAATGCCCATCAACCATCTATACAATGAATTCATTTAGTTCCAACACACAATGGAGTCCTTGATCTTGATTAGCATTTCTTGTTGATATTAATTGGTTGAATTTCAAAATAAAGACTCCCTGCCATCATTTCTAGTCAGCATGGCACATTTGTTGTTTCCAACCATGCTTTTTAACACAGTGATATGCAAAATCACATTTATACCTAAACTACCCAGTAAATGAATTAAAACGAACAAGTCTAAACTTCATTAAAACACTAAATGTGTTTATTTCCATCAACTAATGCAATAAATCATTTTGAATTGCTTTTTGTATTAATGTTAATTCATAAATATTGAAGCTTTCAATTCAGTTCATGCTAATTAGGCTCCTCTTTTTCTTAAAAGCACCATCTTTCATGCAATGACCATGAAATTGTCTTTTGTGTCCTTCAAAACAACTATTTGCTTTGTGAAAGCAATGTACATCAACCATCTATACAATGAATTCATTCAATTCCAACACACAATGGAGTCCTTGATCTTGATTAGCATTTCTTATTGATATTAATTTGTTGAATTTCAAAAGAAAGAGTCCCTCCCAACATTTCTAGTTAGCATGGCACCTTTGTTCTTTCCAACCATGCTTTTTTATACACTGATCATCAAAATCACATTTATGCCTAAACTACCCAATAAATGAGTTAAAACAAACAAGTCTAAACTTCATTAAAACACTAAATGTGTTTACTTCCATCAACTAATGGAGTCAATCATCTTGAATTGCTTTTTGTATTCATGTTATGTGGTTCAATTCGAAAATATTGAAGATTTCTATTTACTTCATGCTAATTAGGCTCCTTTTTTTCTTAGAAGCCCTATCTTTCAAGGAATGACCATGAAATTGTCTTTTGTGTGCTTCTTAACAACTATTTGCATTGTAAAGGCAATGTACATCAACCATCTATACAATGAATTCATTCAATTCCAACACACAATGGAGTCCTTGATCTTGATTAGCATTTCTTATTGATAGTAATTGGCTAAATTTCAAAAGAAAGAGTCCCTCCCATCATTTCTATTTAGCATGGCACCTTTGTTCCTTCCAACCATGCTTTTTTATACACTGATCATCAAAATCACATTTATGCCTAAGCTACCCAGTAAATGAATTAAAATAAACAAGTCTCAACATCATTAAAGCAGTAAATGTGTTTACTTCCATCAACTAATGGAGTCAACCATCTTGAATTGCTTTTTGTATTAATGTTATGTGGGTCAATTCCTAAATATTGAAGCTTTCTATTCACTTCATGCTAATTAGGCTCCTCTTTTTCATGGATGCACTATCTGTCATGCAATGACCATGAAATTGTCTTTTGTCTTCTTCATAACAACTATTTGCATTGTGAAAGCAATGTCCATCAACCATCTATACAATGAATTCATTCAATTCCAAAAAACAATGGGGTCCTTGATCTAGATTAGCATTTGTTATTGATATTATTTGGTTGAATTTCAAAATAAAGAGTCCCTCCCATCATTTCTAGTTAGCATGGCACCTTTGTTCTTTCCAAACATGGTCTTTTATACACTGATCATCAAAATCACATTTTTGCCTAAACTACCCAGTAAATGAATTAAAACAAACAAGTCTAAACATCATTAAAACACTAAATGTGTTTATTTCCATCAACTAATGTAGTAAATCATTTTGAATTGCTTTTTGTATTAATGTTAATTCATAAATATTGAAGCTTTCAATTCAGTTCATGCTAATTAGGCTCCTCTTTTTCTTAAAAGCACCATCTTTCATGCAATGACCATGAAATTGTCTTTTGTGTCCTTCAAAACAACTATTTGCATTGTGAAAGCAATGTACATCAACCATCTATACAATGAATTCATTCAATTCCAACACACAATGGAGTCCTTGATCTTGATTAGCATTTCTTATTGATATTAATTTGTTGAATTTCAAAAGAAAGAGTCCCTCCCAACATTTCTAGTTAGCATGGCACCTTTGTTCTTTCCAACCATGCTTTTTTATACACTGATCATCAAAATCACATTTATGCCTAAACTACCCAGTAAATGAGTTAAAACAAACAAGTCTAAACTTCATTAAAACACTAAATGTGTTTACTTCCATCAACTAATGGAGTCAATCATCTTGAATTGCTTTTTGTATTCATGTTATGTGGTTCAATTCGAAAATATTGAAGATTTCTATTCACTTCATGCTAATTAGGCTCCTTTTTTTCTTAGAAGCCCTATCTTTCAAGGAATGACCATGAAATTGTCTTTTGTGTGCTTCTTAACAACTATTTGCATTGTAAAAGCAATGTACATCAACCATCTATACAATGAATTCATTCAATTCCAACACACAATGGAGTCCTTGATCTTGATTAGCATTTCTTATTGATAGTAATTGGTTGAATTTCAAAAGAAAGAGTCCCTCCCATCATTTCTATTTAGCATGGCACCTTTGTTCCTTCCAACCATGCTTTTTTATACACTGATCATCAAAATCACATTTATGCCTAAACTACCCAGTAAATGAATTAAAACAAACAAGTCTCAACATCATTAAAGCAGTAAATGTGTTTACTTCCATCAACTAATGGAGTCAACCATCTTGAATTGCTTTTTGTATTAATGTTAATTCATAAATATTGAAGCTTTCAATTCAGTTCATGCTAATTAGGCTCCTCTTTTTCTTAAAAGCACCATCTTTCATGCAATGACCATGAAATTGTCTTTTGTGTCCTTCAAAACAACTATTTGCATTGTGAAAGCAATGTACATCAACCATCTATACAATGAATTCATTCAATTCCAACACACAATGGAGTCCTTGATCTTGATTAGCATTTCTTATTGATATTAATTTGTTGAATTTCAAAAGAAAGAGTCCCTCCCAACATTTCTAGTTAGCATGGCACCTTTGTTCTTTCCAAGCATGCTTTTTTATACACTGATCATCAAAATCACATTTATGCCTAAACTACCCAATAAATGAATTAAAACAAACAAGTCTAAACATCATTAAAATAGTAAATGTGTTTACTTCCATCAACTAAGGCAGTCAACCATCTTGAATTGCTTTTTGTATTAATGTTATGTGGGTCAATTCGTAAATATTGAAGCATTCTATTCACTTCATGCTAATTAGGCTCCTCTTTTTCTTAGAAGCACTATCTGTCCTGCAATGACCATGAAATTGTCTTTTGTGTTCTTCATAACTACTATTTGCATTGTCAAAGCAATGTCCATCAACCATCTATACAATGAATTCATCCAATTCCAACAAACAATGGGGTCCTTGATCTAGATTAGCATTTGTTATTGATATTATTTGGTTGAATTTCAAAATAAAGAGTCCCTCCCATTATTTCTAGTTAGCACGGCACCTTTGTTCTTTCCAACCCTGCTTTTTTATACACTGATCATAAAAATAACATTTTTGCCTAAACTACCCAATAAATGAATTAAAACAAATAAGTCTAAACATCATTAAAACACTAAATGTGTTTACTTCCATCAACAAATGGAGTCAATCATCTTGAATTGCTTTTTGTATTAATGTTATCTGGTTTAATTCGTAAATATTGAAGATTTCTCTGCACTTCATGCTAATTAGGCTCCTCTTTTTCTTAGAAGCACCATCTTTCATGCAATGACCATGAAATTGTCTTTTGTGTCCTTCTTAACAACTATTTGCATTGTCAAAGCAATGTACATCAACCATCTATACAATGAGTTCATTCAATTCCAACACACAATGGAGTCCTCGATCTTGATTAGCATTTCTTATTGATATTAATTAGTTGAATTTCAAAATAAACACTCCCTGCCATCATTTCCATTCAGCATGGCAGCTTTGTTATTTCCAACCATGCTTTTTAACACAGTGATATGCAAAATCACATTTATGCCTAAACTACCCAGTAAATGAATTAAAACAAACAAGTCTAAAGATCACTAAAACACTAAATGTGTTTACTTCCATCAACTAATGGAGTCAATCATCTTGAATTGCTTTTTGTATTAATTTTTTGTGGTTTAATTCGTAAATATTGAAGCTTTCTCTTCACTTCATGCTAATTAGGCTCCACTTTTTCTTAGAAGCACCATCTTTCATGCAATGACCATGAAATTGTCTTTTGTGTCCTTCTTAACATCTATTTGCATTGTGAAAGCAATGTACATCAACCATCTATACAATGAATTCATTCAATTCCAACACACAATGGAGTCCTTGATCTTGATTAGCATTTCTTATTGATATTAATTGGTTCAATTTCAAAAGAAAGAGTCCCTCCCATCATTTCTAGTTAGCATGGCACCTTTGTTCCTTCCAACCATGCTTTTTTATGCATTGATCATCAAAATCACATTTATGCCTAAACTACCCAGTAAATGAATTAAAACAAACAAGTCTCAACATCATTAAAGTAGTAAATGTGTTTACTTCCATCAACTAATGGAGTCAATCATCTTGAATTGCTTTTTGTATTCATGTTATGTGGTTCAATTCGTAAATATTGAAGATTACTATTCACTTCATGCTAATTAGGCTCCTGTTTTTCTTAGAAGCCCTATCTTTCAAGGAATGACCATGAAATTGTCTTTTGTGTGCTTCTTAACAACTATTTGCATTGTAAAAGCAATGTACATCAACCATCTATACAATGAATTCATTCAATTCCAACACACAATGGAGTCCTTGATCTTGATTAACATTTCTTATTGATAGTAATTGGTTAAATTTCAAAAGAAAGAGTCCCTCCCATCATTTCTATTTAGCATGGCACCTTTGTTCCTTCCAACCATGCTTTTTTATACACTGATCATCAAAATCACATTTATGCCTAAACTACCCAGTAAATGAATTAAAATAAACAAGTCTCAACATCATTAAAGCAGTAAATGTGTTTACTTCCATCAAGTAATGGAGTCAACCATCTTGAATTGCTTTTTGTATTAATGTTATGTGGGTCAATTCGTAAATATTGAAGCTTTCTATTCACTTCATGCTAATTAGGCTCCTCTTTTTCATGGATGCACTATCTGTCATGCAATGACCATGAAATTGTCTTTTGTCTTCTTCATAACAACTATTTGCATTGTGAAAGCAATGTCCATCAACCATCTATACAATGAATTCATTCAATTCCAACAAACAATGGGGTCCTTGATCTAGATTAGCATTTGTTATTGATATTATTTGGTTGAATTTCAAAATAAAGAGTCCCTCCCATCATTTCTAGTTAGCATGGCACCTTTGTTCTTTCCAAACATGGTCTTTTATACACTGATCATCAAAATCACATTTTTGCCTAAACTACCCAGTAAATGAATTAAAACAAACAAGTCTAAACATCATTAAAACACTAAATGTGTTTATTTCCATCAACTAATGTAGTAAATCATTTTGAATTGCTTTTTGTATTAATGTTAATTCATAAATATTGAAGCTTTCAATTCAGTTCATGCTAATTAGGCTCCTCTTTTCCTTAAAAGCACCATCTTTCATGCAATGACCATGAAATTGTCTTTTGTGTCCTTCAAAACAACTATTTGCATTGTGAAAGCAATGTACATCAACCATCTATACAATGAATTCATTCAATTCCAACACACAATGGAGTCCTTGATCTTGATTAGCATTTCTTATTGATATTAATTTGTTGAATTTCAAAAGAAAGAGTCCCTCCCAACATTTCTAGTTAGCATGGCACCTTTGTTCTTTCCAACCATGCTTTTTTATACACTGATCATCAAAATCACATTTATGCCTAAACTACCCAGTAAATGAATTAAAACAAACAAGTCTAAACTTCATTAAAACACTAAATGTGTTTACTTCCATCAACTAATGGAGTCAATCATCTTGAATTGCTTTTTGTATTCATGTTATGTGGTTCAATTCGTAAATATTGAAGATTTCTATTCACTTCATGCTAATTAGGCTCCTTTTTTTTCTTAGAAGCCCTATCTTTCAAGGAATGACCATGAAATTGTCTTTTGTGTGCTTCTTAACAACTATTTGCATTGTAAAAGCAATGTACATCAACCATCTATACAATGAATTCATTCAATTCCAACACACAATGGAGTCCTTGATCTTGATTAGCATTTCTTATTGATAGTAATTGGTTGAATTTCAAAAGAAAGAGTCCCTCCCATCATTTCTATTTAGCATGGCACCTTTGTTCCTTCCAACCATGCTTTTTTATACACTGATCATCAAAATCACATTTATGCCTAAACTACCCAGTAAATGAATTAAAACAAACAAGTCTCAACATCATTAAAGCAGTAAATGTGTTTACTTCCATCAACTAATGGAGTCAACCATCTTGAATTGCTTTTTGTATTAATGTTAATTCATAAATATTGAAGCTTTCAATTCAGTTCATGCTAATTAGGCTCCTCTTTTTCTTAAAAGCACCATCTTTCATGCAATGACCATGAAATTGTCTTTTGTGTCCTTCAAAATAACTATTTGCATTGTGAAAGCAATGTACATCAACCATCTATACAATGAATTCATTCAATTCCAACAAACAATGGGGTCCTTGATCTAGATTAGCATTTGTTATTGATATTATTTGGTTGAATTTCAAAATAAAGAGTCCCTCCCATCATTTCTAGTTAGCATGGCACCTTTGTTCTTTCCAAACATGGTCTTTTATACACTGATCATCAAAATCACATTTTTGCCTAAACTACCCAGTAAATGAATTAAAACAAACAAGTCTAAACATCATTAAAACACTAAATGTGTTTATTTCCATCAACTAATGCAGTAAATCATTTTGAATTGCTTTTTGTATTAATGTTAATTCATAAATATTGAAGCTTTCAATTCAGTTCATGCTAATTAGGCTCCTCTTTTTCCTAAAAGCACCATCTTTCATGCAATGACCATGAAATTGTCTTTTGTGTCCTTCAAAACAACTATTTGCATTGTGAAAGCAATGTACATCAACCATCTATACAATGAATTCATTCAATTCCAACACACAATGGAGTCCTTGATCTTGATTAGCATTTCTTATTGATATTAATTTGTTGAATTACAAAAGAAAGAGTCCCTCCCAACATTTCTAGTTAGCATGGCACCTTTGTTCTTTCCAACCATGCTTTTTTATACACTGATCATCAAAATCACATTTATGCCTAAACTACCCAGTAAATGAATTAAAACAAACAAGTCTAAACTTCATTAAAACACTAAATGTGTTTACTTCCATCAACTAATGGAGTCAATCATCTTGAATTGCTTTTTGTATTCATGTTATGTGGTTCAATTCGTAAATATTGAAGATTTCTATTCACTTCATGCTAATTAGGCTCCTGTTTTTCTTAGAAGCCCTATCTTTCAAGGAATGACCATGAAATTGTCTTTTGTGTGCTTCTTAACACCTATTTGCATTGTAAAAGCAATGTACATCAACCATCTATACAATGAATTCATTCAATTCCAACACACAATGGAGTCGTTGATCTTGATTAGCATTTCTTATTGATAGTAATTGGTTGAATTTCAAAAGAAAGAGTCCCTCCCATCATTTCTATTTAGCATGGCACCTTTGTTCCTTCCAACCATGCTTTTTTATACACTGATCATCAAAATCACATTTATGCCAAAACTACCCAGTAAATGAATTAAAACAAACAAGTCTCAACATCATTAAAGCAGTAAATGTGTTTACTTCCATCAACTAATGGAGTCAACCATCTTGAATTGCTTTTTGTATTAATGTTATGTGGGTCAACTCGTAAATATTGAAGCTTTCTATTCACTTCATGCTAATTAGGCTCCTCTTTTTCATGGAAGCACTATCTGTCATGCAATGACCATGAAATTGTCTTTTGTCTTCTTCATAACAACTATTTGCATTGTGAAAGCAATGTCCATCAACCATCTATACAATGAATTCATTCAATTCCAACAAACAATGGGGTCCTTGATCTGGATTAGCATTTGTTATTGATATTATTTGGTTGAATTTCAAAATAAAGAGTCCCTCCCATCATTTCTAGTTAGCATGACACCTTTGTTCTTTCCAAACATGGTCTTTTATACACTGATCATCAAAATCACATTTTTGCCTAAACTACCCAGTAAATGAATTAAAACAAACAAGTCTAAACATCATTAAAACACTAAGTGTGTTTATTTCCATCAACTAATGCAATAAATCATTTTGAATTGCTGCTTTTTGTATTAATGTTGTGGTTTCATAAATATTGAAGCTTTCAATTCAGTTCATGCTAATTAGGCTCCTCTTGTTCATAAAAGCACCATCATTCATGCAATGACCATGAAATTGTCTTTTGTGTCCTTCAAAACAACTATTTGCATTGTGAAAGCAATGTACATCAACCATCTATACAATGTATTCATTCAATTCCAACACACAATGGAGTCCTTGATCTTGATTAGCATTTCTTATTGATATTAATTTGTTGAATTTCAAAAGAAAGAGTCCCTCCCAACATTTCTAGTTAGCATAGCACCTTTGTTCTTTCCAGCCATGCTTTTTTATACACTGATCATCAAAATCACATTTATGCCTAAACTACCCAATAAATCAATTAAAACAAACAAGTCTAAACTTCATTAAAACACTAAATGTGTTTACTTCCATCAACTAATGGAGTCAATCATCTTGAATTGCTTTTTGTATTCATGTTATGTGGTTCAATTCGTAAATATTGAAGATTTCTATTCACTTCATGCTAATTAGGCTCCTCTTTTTCTTAGAAGCCCTATCTTTCAAGCAATGACCATGAAATTGTCTTTTGTGTCCTTCTTAACAACTATTTGTATTGTGAAAGCAATGTACATCAACCATCTATACAATGAATTCATTCAATTCCAACACACAATGGGGTCCTTGATCTTGATTAGCATTTCTTATTGATATTAATTGGTTGAATTTCAAAAGAAAGAGTCCCACCCATCATTTCTAGTTAGCATGGCACCTTTGTTCTTTCCAACCATGCTTTTTTATACACTGATCATCAAAATCACATTTATGCCTAAACTACCAAATAAATGAATTAAAAGAAACAAGTCTAAACATCATTAAAATAGTAAATGTGTTTACTTCCATCAACTAATGTAGTCAACCATCTTGAATTGCATTTTGTATTAATGTTATCTGGGTCAATTCGTAAATATTGAAGCTTTCTATTCACTTCATGCTAATTAGGCTCCTCTTTTTCATGGAAGCACTATCTGTCATGCAATGACCATGAAATTGTCTTTTGTCTTCTTCATAACTACTATTTGCATTGTGAAAGCAATGTCCATCAACCATCTATACAATGAATTCATCCAATTCCAACAAACAATGGGGTCCTTGATCTAGATTAGCATTTGTTATTGATATTATTTGGTTGAATTTCAACATAAAGAGTCCCTCCCATTATTTCTAGTTAGCACGGCACCTTTGTTCTTTCCAACCCTACTTTTTTATACACTGATCATCAAAATCATATTTTTGCCTAAACTACCGAGTAAATGAATTAAAACAAACAAGTCTAAACATCAGTAAAACACTAAATGTGTTTACTTCCATCAATGAATGGAGTCAACCATCTTGAATTGCTTTTTGTATTAATATTATGTGGTTTAATTCGTAAATATTGAAGATTTCTCTTCACTTCATGCTAATTAGGCTCCTCTTTTTCTTAGAAGCACCATCTTTCATGCAATGACCATGAAATTGTCTTTTGTGTCCTTCTTAACATCTATTTGCATTGTGAAAGCAATGTACATCAACCATCTATACAATGAATTCATTCAATTCCAACACACAATGGAGTCCTTGATCTTGATTAGCATTTGTTATTGATATTATTTGGTTGAATTTCAACATAAAGAGTCCCTCCCATTATTTCTAGTTAGCACGGCACCTTTGTTCTTTCCAACCCTGCTTTTTTATACACTGATCATCAAAATCACATTTTTGCCTAAACTACCGAGTAAATGAATTAAAACAAACAAGTCTAAACATCAGTAAAACACTAAATGTGTTTACTTCCATCAATGAATGGAGTCAACCATCTTGAATTGCTTTTTGTATTAATATTATGTGTTTTAATTCGTAAATATTGAAGATTTCTCTTCACTTCATGCTAATTAGGCTCCTCTTTTTCTTAGAAGCACCATCTTTCATGCAATGACCATGAAATTGTCTTTTGTGTCCTTCTTAACATCTATTTGCATTGTGAAAGCAATGTACATCAACCATCTATACAATGAATTCATTCAATTCCAACACACAATGGAGTCCTTGATCTTGATTAGCATTTCTTATTGATATTAATTGGTTGAATTTCAAAAGAAAGACTCCCTCCCATCATTTCTAGTTAGCATGGCACCCTTGTTCTTTCCAACCATGCTTTTTTATGCATTGATCATCAAAATCACATTTATGCCTAAACTACCCAGTAAATGAATTAAAACAAACAAGTCTCAACATCATTAAAGTAGTAAATGTGTTTACTTCCATCAACTAATGGAGTCAATCATCTTGAATTGCTTTTTGTATTCATGTTATGTGGTTCAATTCGTAAATATTGAAGATTTCTATTCACTTCATGCTAATTAGGCACCTGTTTTTCTTAGAAGCCCTATCTTTAAAGGAATGACCATGAAATTGTCTTTTGTGTCCTTCTTAACAACTATTTGCATTGTAAAAGCAATGTACATCAACCATCTATACAATGAATTCGTTCAATTCCAACACACAATGGAGTCCTTGATCTTGATTAGCATTTCTTATTGATATTAATTGGTTGAATTTCAAAAGAAAGAGTCCCACCCATCATTTCTAGTTAGCATGGCACCTTTGTTCTTTCCAACCATGCTTTTTTATACACTGATCATCAAAATCACATTTATGCCTAAACTACCAAATAAATGAATTAAAAGAAACAAGTCTAAACATCATTAAAATAGTAAATGTGTTTACTTCCATCAACTAATGTAGTCAACCATCTTGAATTGCTTTTTGTATTAATGTTATGTGGGTCAATTTGTAAATATTGAAGCATTCTATTCACTTCATGCTAATTAGGCTCCTCTTTTTCTTAGAAGCACTATCTATCCTGCAATGACCATGAAATTGTCTTTTGTGTTCTTCATAACTACTATTTGCATTGTGAAAGCAATGTCCATCGACCATCTATACAATGAATTCATCCAATTCCAACAAACAATGGGGTCCTTGATCTAGATTAGCATTTGTTATTGATATTATTTGGTTGAATTTCAAAATAAAGAGTCCCTCCCATTATTTCTAGTTAGCACGGCACCTTTGTTCTTTCCAACCCTGCTTTTTTATACACTGATCATCAAAATCACATTTTTGCCTAAACTACCTAGTAAATGAATTCAAACAAACAAGTCTAAACATCAGTAAAACACTAAATGTGTTTACTTCCATCAATGAATGGAGTCAACCATCTTGAATTGCTTTTTGTGTTAATGTTATGTGGTTTAATTCGTAAATATTGACGATTTCTCTTCACTTCATGCTAATTAGGCTCCTCTTTTTCTTAGAAGCACCATCTTTCATGCAATGACCATGAAATTGTCTTTTGTCTTCTTCATAACAACTATTTGCATTGTGAAAGCAATGTCCATCAACCATCTATACAATGAATTCATTCTCCAATTCCAACAAACAATGGGGTCCTTGATCTAGATTAGCATTTGTTATTGATATTATTTGGTTGAATTTCAAAATAAAGAGTCCCTCCCATCATTTCTAGTTAGCATGGCACCTTTGTTCTTTCCAAACATGGTCTTTTATACACTGATCATCAAAATCACATTTTTGCCTAAACTACCCAGTAAATGAATTAAAACAAACAAGTCTAAACATCATTAAAACACTAAATGTGTTTATTTCCATCAACTAATGCAATAAATCATTTTGAATTGCTTTTTGTATTAATGTTAATTCATAAATATTGAATCTTTCAATTCAGTTCATGCTAATTAGGCTCCTCTTGTTCTTAAAAGCACCATCTTTCATGCAATGACCATGAAATTGTCTTTTGTGTCCTTCAAAACAACTATTTGCATTGTGAAAGCAATGTACATCAACCATCTATACAATGAATTCATTCAATTCCAACACACAATGGAGTCCTTGATCTTGATTAGCATTTCTTATTGATATTAATTTGTTGAATTTCAAAAGAAAGAGTCCCTCCCAACATTTCTAGTTAGCATGGCACCTTTGTTCTTTCCAGCCATGCTTTTTTATACACTGATCATCAAAATCACATTTATGCCTAAACTACCGAGTAGATGAATTAAAACAAACAAGTCTAAACTTCATTAAAACACTAAATGTGTTTACTTCCATCAACTAATGGAGTCAATCATCTTGAATTGCTTTTTGTATTCATGTTATGTGGTTCAATTCGTAAATATTGAAGATTTCTATTCACTTCATGCTAATTAGGCTCCTGTTTTTCTTAGAAGCACTATCTTTCATGGAATGACCATGAAATTGTCTTTTGTGTCCTTCTTTAACAACTATTTGCATTGTAAAAAGCAATGTACATCAACCATCTATACAATGAATTCGTTCAATTCCAACACACAATGGAGTCCTTGATCTTGATTAGCATTTCTTATTGATATTAATTGGTTGAATTTCAAAAGAAAGAGTCCCACCCATCATTTCTAGTTATCATGGGACCTTTGTTCTTTCCAACCATGCATTTTTTTTATACACTGATCATCAAAATCACATTAATGCCTAAACTACTACAAGTAAATGAAATTAAAAGAAACAAGTCTAAACATCATTAAAAAAGTAAATGTGTTTACTTCCATCAACTAATGCAGTCAACCATCTTGAATTGCTTTTTGTATTAATGTTATGTGGGTCAATTTGTAAATATTGAAGCATTCTATTCACTTCCTGCTAATTAGGCTCCTCTTTTTCTTAGAAGCACTATCTATCCTGCAATGACCATGAAATTGTCTTTTGTGTTCTTCATAACTACTATTTGCATTGTGAAAGCAATGTCCATCAACCATCTATACAATGAATTCATCCAATTCCAACAAACAATGGGGTCCTTGATCTAGATTAGCATTTGTTATTGATATTATTTGGTTGAATTTCAAAATAAAGAGTCCCTCCCATTATTTCTAGTTAGAACGGCACCTTTGTTCTTTCCAACCCTGCTTTTTTATACACTGATCATCAAAATCACATTTTTGCCTAAACTACCCAGTAAATGAATTAAAACAAACAAGTCTAAACATCAGTAAAACACTAAATGTGTTTACTTCCATCATCGAATGGAGTCAACCATCTTGAATTGCTTTTTGTATTAATGTTATGTGTTTTAATTCGTAAATAGTGAAGATTGCTCTTCACTTCATGCTAATTAGGCTCCTCTTTTTCTTAGAAGCACCATCTTTCATGCAATGACCATGAAATTGTCTTTTGTGTCCTTCTTAACAACTATTTGCATTGTGAAAGCAATGCCCATCAACCATCTATACAATGAATTCATTTAGATCCAACACACAGTGGAGTCCTTGATCTTTATTAGCCTTTCTTATTGATATTAATTGGTTGAATTTCAAAATAAAGACTCCCTGTCATCATTTCTAGTTAGCATGGCACCTTTGTTCTTTCCAGCCATGCTTTTTTATACACTGATCATCAAAATCACATTTATGCCTAAACTACCCAGTAAATGAATTAAAACAAACAAGTCTAAACTTCATTAAAACACTAAATGTGTTTACTTCCATCAACTAATGGAGTCAATCATCTTGAATTGCTTTTTGTATTCATGTTATGTGTGTCAATTTGTAAATATTGAAGCATTCTATTCACTTCATGCTAATTAGGCTCCTCTTTTTCTTAGAAGCACTATCTATCCTGGAATGACCATGAAATTGTCTTTTTTGTGTTCTTCATAACTACTATTTGCATTGTGAAAGCAATGTACATCAACCATCTATACAATGATTCATTCATCCAATTCCAACAAACAATGGGTCCTTGATCTTGATTAGCATTTCTTATTGATATTATTTGGTTGAATTTCAAAATAAAGAGTCCCTCCCATCATTTCTAGTTAGCATGGCACCTTTGTTCTTTCCAACCATGCTTTTTTATACACTGATCATCAAAATCACATTTATGCCTAAACTACCCAGTAAATGAATTAAAACAAACAAGTCTAAACATCATTAAAACACTAAATGTGTTTACTTCCATCAACTAATGGAGTCAATCATCTTGAATTGCTTTTTGTATTAATGTTATGTGGTTTAATTCGTAAATATTGAAGATTTCTCTTCACTTCATGCTAATTAGGCTCCTCTTTTTCTTAGAAGCACCATCTTTCATGCAATGACCATGAAATTGTCTTTTGTGTCCTTCTTAACAACTATTTGCATTGTGAAAGCAATGCCCATCAACCATCTATACAATGAATTCATTTAGTTCCAACACACACTGGAGTCCTTGATCTTTATTAGCCTTTCCTATTGATATTAATTGGTTGAATTTCAAAATAAAGACTCCCTCCCATCATTTCTAGTTAGCATGGCACCTTTGTTGTTTCCAACCATGCTTTTTAACACAGTGATATGCAAAATCACATTTATGCCTAAACTACCCAGTAAATGAATTAAAACAAACAAGTCTAAACTTCATTAAAACACTAAATGTGTTTACTTCCATCAACTAATGGAGTCAATCATCTTGAATTGCCTTTTGTATTCATGTTATGTTGTTCAATTCGTAAATATTGAAGATTTCTATTAACTTCATGCGAATTAGGCTCCTCTTTTTCTTAGAAGCCCTATCTTTCAAGGAATGACCATGAAATTGTCTTTTGTGTCCTTCTTAAGAACTATTTGCATTGTAAAAGCAATGTACATCAACCATCTATACAATGAATTCATTCAATTCCAACACACAATGGAGTCCTTGATCTTGATTAGCATTTCTTATTGATAGTAATTGGTTGAATTTCAAAAGAAAGAGTCCCTCCCATCATTTCTATTTAGCATGGCACCTTTGTCTTTCCAACCATGCTTTTTTATACACTGATCATCAAAATCACATTTATGCCTAAACTACCCAGTAAATGAATTAAAACAATCAAGTCTAAACATCATTAAAACACTAAATGTGTTTACTTCCATCAACTAATGGAGTCAACGATTTTGAATTGCTTTTTGTATTAATGTTATGTGGTTTCAATTCGTAAAAATATTGAAGCTTTCTATTCACTTCATGCTAATTAGGCTCCTCTTTTTCTTAGAAGCACTATCTTTCATGCAATGACCATGAAATTGTCTTTTGTCTTCCTTCTTAACAACTATTTGCATTGTGAAAGCAATGTACATCAACCATCTATACAATGAATTCATTCAATTCTAACACACAATGGGGTCCTTGATCTTGATTAGCATTTCTTATTGATATTAATTTGGTTGAATTTCAAAATAAAGAGTCCCTCCCATCATTTCTAGTTAGCATGGCACCTTTGTTCTTTCCAAACATGCTTTTTTTTTATACACTGATCATCAAAATCACATTTTTGCCTAAACTACCCAGTAAGAGAATTAAAACAAACAAGTCTAAACATCATTAAAACACTAAATGTGTTTATTTCCATCAACTAATGCAGTCAATCATTTTGAATTGCTTTTTTGTATTAATGTTTGGTAATTCATAAATATTGAAGCTTTCAATTCAGTTCATGCTAATTAGGCTCCTCTTTTTCTTAAAAGCACCATCTTTCATGCAATGACCATGAAATTGTCTTTTGTGTCCTTCAAAACAATTATTTGCATTGTGAAAGCAATGTACATCAACCATCTATACAATGAATTCATTCAATTCCAACACACAATAGAGTCCTTGATCTTGATTAGCATTTCTTATTGATAGTAATTGGTTGAATTTCAAAAGAAAGAGTCCCTCCCATCATTTCTAGTTAGCATGGCACCTTTGTTCTTTCCAACCATGCTTTTTTATACACTGATCATCAAAATCACATTTATGCCTAAACTACCCAGTAAATGAATTAAAACAATCAAGTCTAAACATCATTAAAACACTAAATGTGTTTACTTCCATCAACTAATGGAGTCAACGATTTTGAATTGCTTTTTGTATTAATGTTATGTGGGTCAATTCGTAAATATTGAAGCTTTCTATTCACTTCATGCTAATTAGGCTCCTCTTTTTCTTAGAAGCACTATCTGTCATGCAATGACCATGAAATTGTCTTTTGTGTCTTCTTCTTAACAACTATTTGCATTGTGAAAGCAATGTCCATCAACCATCTATACAATGAATTCATTCAATTCCAACACACAATGGGGTCCTTGATCTTGATTAGCATTTCTTATTGATATTATTTGGTTGAATTTCAAAATAAAGAGTCCCTCCCATCATTTCTAGTTAGCATGACACCTTTGTTCTTTCCAACCATGCTTTTTTTATACACTGATCATCAAAATCACATTTATGCCTAAACTACCCAGTAAATGAATTAAAACAAACAAGTCTAAAAACATCATTAAAACACTAAATGTGTTTACTTCTATCAACTCAACTAATGGAGTCAATCATTTTGAATTGCTTTTTTGTATTATTAATGTGTTTTAATTCATAAATATTTGAAGCTTTCAATTCACTTCATGCTAATTAGGCTCCTCTTTTTCTTAAAAGCACCATCTTTCATGCAATGACCATGAAATTGTCTTTTGTGTCCTTCTTAACAACTATTTGCATTGTGTGAAAGCAATGTACATCAACCATCTATACAATGAATTCATTCAATTCCAACACACAATGGAGTCCTTGATCTTGATTAGCATTTCTTATTGATATTAATTGGTTGAATTTTCAAAAGAAAGAGTCCCTCCCATCATTTCTATTTAGCATGGCACCTTTGTTCTTTCCAACCATGCTTTTTTTATACACTGATCATCAAAATCACATTTATGCCTAAACTACCCAGTAAATGAATTAAAACAAACAAGTCTAAACATCATTAAAACACTAAATGTGTTTACTTCCATCAACTAATGGAGTCAATCATCTTGAATTGCTTTTTGTATTAATGTTATGTGGTTCAATTCGTAAATATTGAAGCTTTCTATTCACTTCATGCTAATTAGGCTCCTCTTTTTCTTAGAAGCACTATCTTCATGCAATGACCATGAAATTGTCTTTTGTGTCCTTCATAACAACTATTTGCATTGTGAAAGCAATGTACATCAACCATCTATACAATGAATTCATTCAATTCCAACAAACAATGGGGGTCCTTGATCTTGATTAGCATTTCTTATTGATATTATTTGGTTGAATTTCAAAATAAAGAGTCCCCCTCCCATCATTTCTAGTTAGCATGGCACCTTTGTTCTTTCCAAACATGCTTTTTTTATACACTGATCATCAAAATCACATTTTATGCCTAAACTACCCAGTAAATGAGAATTAAAACAAACAAGTCTAAACATCATTAAAACACTAAATGTGTTTACTTCCATCAACTAATGGAGTCAATCATTTTGAATTGCTTTTTGTATTAATGTTATGTGGTTTAATTCATAAATATTGAAGATTTCTATTCAGTTCATGCTAATTAGGCTCCTCTTTTTCCTAGAAGCACCATCTTTCATGCAATGACCATGAAATTGTCTTTTGTGTCCTTCAAAACAACTATTTGCATTGTGAAAGCAATGTACATCAACCATCTATACAATGAATTCATTCAATTCCAACACACAATGGAGTCCTTGATCTTGATTAGCATTTCTTATTGATATTAATTGGTTGAATTTCAAAAGAAAGAGTCCCTCCCATCATTTCTAGTTAGCATGGCACCTTTGTTCTTTCCAACCATGCTTTTTTATACACTGATCATCAAAATCACATTTTTGCCTAAACTACCCAGTAAATGAATTAAAACAAACAAGTCTAAACATCATTAAAACACTAAATGTGTTTACTTCCATCAACTAATGGAGTCAATCATCTTGAATTGCTTTTTGTATTAATGTTATGTGGTTTAATTCGTAAATATTGAAGATTTCTCTTCACTTCATGCTAATTAGGCTCCTCTTTTTCTTAGAAGCACCATCTTTCATGCAATGACCATGAAATTGTCTTTTGTGTCCTTCTTAACAACTATTTGCATTGTGAAAGCAATGTACATCAACCATCTATACAATGAATTCATTCAATTCCAACACACAATGGAGTCCTTGATCTTGATTAGCATTTCTTATTGATATTAATTGGTTGAAATTTCAAAATAAAGATTCCCTCCCATCATTTCTAGTTAGCATGGCACATTTTTTGTTTCCAACCATGCTTTTTAACACAGTGATATGCAAAATCACATTTATGCCTAAACTACCCAGTAAATGAATTAAAACAAACAAGTCTAAACATCATTAAAACACTAAATGTGTTTACTTCCATCAACTAATGGAGTCAATCATCTTGAATTGCTTTTTGTATTAATGTTATGTGGTTTAATTCGTAAATATTGAAGATTTCTATTAACTTCATGCTAATTAGGCTCCTCTTTTTCTTAGAAGCCCTATCTTTCAAGGAATGACCATGAAATTGTCTTTTGTGTCCTTCTTAAGAACTATTTGCATTGTAAAAGCAATGTACATCAACCATCTATACAATGAATTCATTCAATTCCAACACACAATGGAGTCCTTGATCTTGATTAGCATTTCTTATTGATATTAATTGGTTGAATTTCAAAAGAAAGAGTCCCTCCCATCATTTCTAGTTAGCATGTCACCTTTGTTCTTTCCAACCATGCTTTTTTATACACTGATCATCAAAATCACATTTATGCCTAAACTACCCAGTAAATGAATTAAAACAAACAAGTCTAAACATCATTAAAACAGTAAATGTGTTTACTTCCATCAACTAATGGAGTCAATCATCTTGAATTGCTTTTCGTATTACTGTTATGTGGTTTAATTCGTAAATATTGAAGCTTTCTATTCACTTCATGCTAAATTAGGCTCCTCTTTTTCTTAGAAGCACCTATCTTTCATGCAATGACCATGAAATTGTCTTTTGTCTCCTTCTTAACAACTATTTGCATTGTGAAAGCAATGTACATCAACCATCTATACAATGAATTCATTCAATTCCAACAACACAATGGAGTCCTTGATCTTGATTAGCATTTGTTATTGATATTATTTGGTTGAATTTCAAAATAAAGAGTCCCTCCCATCATTTCTAGTTAGCATGACACCTTTGTTCTTTCCAAACATGCTCTTTTATGCACTGATCATCAAAATCACATTTTTGCCTAAACTACCCAGTAAGAGAATTAAAACAAACAAGTCTAAACATCATTAAAACACTAAATGTGTTTTACTTCCATCAACTAATGGAGTCAATCATTTTGAATTGCTTTTTGTATTAATGTTAATTCATAAATATTGAAGCTTTCTATTCAGTTCATGCTAATTAGGCTCCTTTTTTTCTTAAAAGCACCATCTTTCATGCAATGACCATGAAAATTGTCCTTCGTGTCCTTCTTAACAACTATTTGCATTGTGAAAGCAATGTACATCAACCATCTATACAATGAATTCATTCAATTCCAACACACAATGGAGTCCTTGATCTTGATTAGCATTTCTTATTGATATTAATTTGTTGAATTTCATAAGAAAGAGTCCCTCCTATCATTTCTAGTTAGCATGGCACCTTTGTTCTTTCCAACAATGCTTTTTTATACACTGATCATCAAAATCACATTTATGCCTAAACTACCCAATAAATGAATTAAAACAAACAAGTCTAAACATCATTAAAACACTAAATGTGTTTACTTCCATCAACAAATGCAGTCAATCAGCTTGAATTGCTTTTTCTATTAATGTTATATGGTTTAATTCGTAAATATTGAAGATTTCTCTTCACTTCATGCTAATTAGGCTCCTCTTTTTCTTAGAAGCACCATCTTTCATGCAATGACCATGAAATTGTCTTTTGTGTCCTTCTTAACAACTATTTACATTGTGAAAGCAATGTACATCAACCATCTATACATGAGTTCATTCAACTCCAACACACAATGGAGTCCTTGATCTTGATTAGCATTTCTTATTGATATTAATTAGTTGAATTTCAAAATAAACACTCCCTGCCATCATTTCCAGTCAGCATGGCAGCTTTGTTGTTTCCAACCATGCTTTTTAACACAGTGATATGCAAAATCACATTTATGCCTAAACTTCCTAGTAAATGAATTAAAACAAACAAGTCTAAACATCATGAAAACACTAAATGTGTTTACCTCCATCAACTAATGGAGTCAATCATCTTGAATTGCTTTTTGTATTAATGTTATGTGGTTTAATTCGTAAATATTGAAGCTTTCTCTTCACTTCGTGCTAATTAGGCTCCTCTTTTTCTAAGAAGCACCATCTTTCATGCAATGACCATGAAATTGTCTTTTGTGTCCTTCTTAACAACAATTTGCATTGTAAAAGCAATGTCTATCAACCATCTATACAATGAATTCATTCAATTCCAACACACAATGGAGTCCTTGATCTTGATTAGCATTTCTTATTGATATTAATTGGTTGAATTTCAAAATAAAGACTCCCAGCCATAATTTCTAGTCAGCATGGCACCTTTGTTCTTTCGAACCATGCTTTTTTATACACTGATCATCAAAATCACATTTATGCCTAAACTACCCAATAAATGAATTAAAACAAACAAGTCTAAACATCGTTAAAACACTAAATGTGTTTCCTTCCATCAACTAATGGAGTCAATCATCTTGAATTGCTTTTTGTATTAATATTATGTGGTTTAATTCGTAAATATTGAAGCTTTCTCTTCACTTCACGCTAATTAGGCTCCTCTTTTTCTTAGAAGCACCATCTTTCATGCAATGACCATGATATTGTCTTTTGTGTCATTCTTAACAGCTATTTGCATTGTGAAAGCAATGTACATCAACCATCTATATAATGAATTCATTCAATTTCAACACACAATGGAGTCCTTGATATTGATTAGCATTTCTTATTTTAATTAATTGGTTGAATTTCAAAATAAAGACTCCTGGCCATCATTTCTAGTCAGCATGGCACCTTTGTTCTTTCCAACCATGCTTTTTTATACACTGATCATCAAAATCACATTTATCCCTAAACTACTTAGTAAATGAATTAAAACAAACAAGTCTAAACATCACAAAAACACTAAATGTGTTTACTTCCATCAACTAATGGAGTCAATCATCTTGTATTGCTTTTTGTATTAATGTTATGTGGTTTAATTCGTAAATATTGAAGCTTTCTCTTCACTTCATGCTAATTAGGCTCCACTTTTTCTTAGAAGCACCATCTTTCATGCAATGACCATGAAATTGTCTTTTGTGTCCTTCTTAACATCTATTTGCATTGTGAAAGCAATGTACATCAACCATCTATACAATGAATTCATTCAATTCCAACACACAATGGAGTCCTTGATCTTGATTAGCATTTCTTATTGATATTAATTGGTTGAATTTCAAAAGAAAGAGTCCCTCCAATCATTTCTAGTTTGCATGGCACCTTTGTTCTTTCCAACCATGCTTTTTTATACACTGATCATCAAAATCACATTTATGCCTAAACTACCCAGTAAATGAATTAAAACAAATAAGTCTAAACATCATTAAAACACTAAATGCGTTTACTTCCATCAGCTAATGGAGTCAATCATCTTGAATTGCTTTTTGTATTAATGTTATGTGGTTTAATTCGTCAATATTGAAGCTTTCTATTCAGTTCATGCTAATTAGGCTCCTCTTTTTCTTAGAAGCACCATCTTTCATGCAATGACCATGAAATTGTCTTTTGTGTCCTTCTTAACAACTATTTGGATTGTGAAAGCAATGTCCATCAACCATCTATACAATGAATTCATTCAATTCCAACACACAATGGAGTCCTTGATCTTGATTAGCATTTTTTATTTTAATTAATTGGTTGAATTTCAAAATAAAGACACCTTGCCATCATTTCTAGTCAGCATGGCACCTTTGTTGTTTCCAACCATTCTTTTTAACACAGTGATATGCAAAATCACATTTATGCCTAAACTACCCAGTAAATGAATTAAAACAAACAAGTCTAAACATCATTAAAATACTAAATGTGTTTACTTCCATCAACTAATGGAGTCAATCATCTTGAATTGCTTTTTGTATTAATATTATGTGGTTTAATTCGTAAATATTGAAGCTTTCTATTCACTTCATGCTAATTAGGCTCCTCTTTTTCTTAGAAGCACTATCTGTCATGCAATGACCATGAAATTGTCTTTTGTCTTCTTCATAACAACTATTTGCATTGTGAAAGCAATGTCCATCAACCATCTATACAATGAATTCATTCAATTCCAACAAACAATGGGGTCCTTGATCTAGATTAGCATTTGTTATTGATATTATTTGGTTGAATTTCAAAAGAAAGAGTCCCTCCCATCATTTCTAGTTAGCATGGCACCTTTGTTCTTTCCAAACATGCTCTTTTATACACTGATCATCAAAATCACATTTTTGCCTAAACTACCCAGTAAATGAATTAAAACAAACAAGTCTAAACATCATTAAAACACTAAATGTGTTTATTTCCATCAACTAATGCAGTAAATCATTTTGAATTGCTTTTTGTATTAATGTTAATTCATAAATATTGAAGCTTTCAATTCAGTTCATGCTAATTAGGCTCCTCTTTTTCTTAAAAGCACCATCTTTCATGCAATGACCATGAAATTGTCTTTTGTGTCCTTCAAAACAACTATTTGCATTGTGAAAGCAATGTACATCAACCATCTATACAATGAATTCATTCAATTCTAACACACAATGGAGTCCCTGATTTCTTATTGATATTAATTTGTTGAATTTCAAAAGAAAGAGTCCCTCCCAACATTTCTAGTTAGCATGGCACCTTTGTTCTTTCCAACCATGCTTTTTTATACACTGATCATCAAAATCACATTTATGCCTAAACTACCGAGTAAATGAATTAAAACAAACAAGTCTAAACTTCATTAAAACACTAAATGTGTTTACTTCCATCAACTAATGGAGTCAATCATCTTGAATTGTTTTTGTATTAATATTATGTGGTTTAATTCGTAAATATTGAAGATTTCTCTTCACTTCATGCTAATTAGGCTCCTCTTTTTCTTAGAAGCACCATCTTTCATGCAATGACCATGAAATTGTCTTTTGTGTCCTTCTTAACAACTATTTGCATTGTGAAAGCAATGTGCATCAACCATTTATACATTGAATTCATTCAATCCCGACATACAATGGAGTCCTTGATCTCGATTAGCATTTCTTATTGATATTAATTGGTTGAATTTGAAAAGAAAGAGTCCCTCCAATGATTTCTAGTTAGCATGGCACCTTTGTTCTTTCCAACCATGCTTTTTTATACACTGATCATCAAAATCACATTTATGCCTAAACTACCCAGTAAATGAATTAAAACAAACAAGTCTTAACATCATTAAAACACTAAATGTGTTTACTTCCATCAACTAATGGAGTCAATCATCTAGAATTGGTTTTTGTATTAAAGTGATGTGGTTTAATTCGTAAATATTGAAGATTTCTCTTCACTTCATGCTAATTAGGCTCCTCTTTTTCTTAGAAGCACCATCCTTCGTGCAATGACCATGAAATTGTCTTTTGTGTCCTTCTTAACAACTATTTGCATTGTGAAAGCAATGTACATCAGCCATCTATACAATGAATTCATTCAATTCCAACACATAATGGAGTCCTTGATCTTGATTAGCATTTCTTATTGATATTAATTGGTTGAATTTCAAAAGAAAGAGTCCCTCCCATCATTTCTAGTTAGCATGGCACATTTATTCTTTCCAACCATGCTTTTTTATACACTGATCATCAAAATCACATTTATGCCTAAACTACCCAGTAAATGAATTAAAACAAACAACTCTCAACATCATTAAAGTAGTAAATGTGTTTACTTCCATCAACTAATGGAGTCAATCATCTTGAATTGCTTTTTGTATTCAGGTTATGTGGTTCAATTCGTAAATATTGAAGATTTCTATTCACTTCATGCTAATTAGGCGCCTGTTTTTCTTAGAAGCCCTATCTTTCAAGGAATGACCATGAAGTTGTCTTTTGTGTGCTTCTTAACAACTATTTGCATTGTAAAAGCAATGTACATCAACCATCTATACAATGAATTCATTCAATTCCAACACACAATGGAGTCCTTGATCTTGATTAGCATTTCTTATTGATAGTAATTGGTTGAATTTCAAAAGAAAGACTCCCAGCCATAATTTCTAGTCAGCATGACACCTTTGTTGTTTCCAACCATGCTTTTTAACACAGTGATATGCAATATCACATTTATGGCTAAACTACCAAGTAAATGAATTAAAACAAACAAGTCTAAACATCATTAAAACACTAAATGTGTTTACTTCCATCAACTAATGGAGTCAATCATCTTGAATTGCTTTTTGTATTAATGTTATGTGGTTTAATTCGTAAATATTGAAGATTTCTCTTCACTTCATGCTAATTAGGCTCCTCTTTTTTCTTAGACGCACCATCTTTCATGCAATGACCATGAAATTGTCTTTTGTGTCCTTCTTTAACAACTATTTCCATTGTGAAAGCAATGTGCATCAACCATTTATACATTGAATTCATTCAATCCCAACACACAATGGAGTCCTTGATCTTGATTAGCATTTTCTTATTGATATTAATTGGTTGAATTTTAAAAGAAAGAGTCCCTCCAATCATTTCTAGTTAGCATGGCACCTTTGTTCTTTCCAACCAAGCTTTTTTATAACACTGATCATCAAAATCACATTTATGCCTAAACTACCCAGTAAATGAATTAAAACAAACAACTCGTAACATCATTAAAACACTAAATGTGTTTACTTCCATCAACTAATGGAGTCAATCATCTAGAATTGGTTTTTGTATTAAAGTGATGTGGTTTAATTCGTAAATATTGAAGATTTCTCTTCACTTCATGCTAATTAGGCTGCTCTTTTTCTTAGAAGCACCATCTTTCATGCAATGACCATGAAATTGTCTTTCGTGTCCTTCTTAACAACTATTTGCATTGTGAAAGCAATGTACATCAACCATCTATACAATGAATTCATTCAATTCCAACACACAATGGAGTCCTTGATCTTGATTAGCATTTCCTATTGATATTAATTGGTTGAATTTCAAAAGAAAGAGTCCCTCCCATCATTTCTAGTTAGCATGGCACCTTTGTTCTTTCCAACCATGCTTTTTTATACACTGATCATCAAAATCACATTTATGCCTAAACTACCCAGTAAATGAATTAAAACAAACAAGTCTAAACATCATTAAAACACTAAATGTGTTTACTTCCATCAACTAATGGAGTCAATCATCTTGAATTGCTTTTTGTATTAATGTTATGTGGTTTAATTCGTAAATATTGAAGATTTCTCTTCACTTCATGCTAATTAGGCTGCTCTTTTTCTTAGAAGCACCATCTTTCATGCAATGACCATGAAATTGTCTTTTGTGTCCTTCTTAACATCTATTTGCATTGTGAAAGCAATGTACATCAACCATCTATACAATGAATTCATTCAATTCCAACTCACAATGGAGTCCTTGATTTTGAGTAGCATTTCTTATTGATATTAATTGGTTGAATTTCAAAAGAAAGAGTCCCTCCCATCATTTCTAGTTAGCTTGGCACCTTTGTTCTTTCCCAACCATGCTTTTTTTTATACACTGATCATCAAAATCACATTTATGCCTAAACTACCCAGTAAATGAATTAAAAAACAAACAAAGTCTAAACACCATTAAAACACTAAATGTGTTTACTTCCATCAACTAATGGAGTCAATCATCTTGAATTGCTTTTTGTATTAATGTTATGTGGTTTACTTCGAAAATATTGAAGCTTTCTCTTCACTTCATGCTAATTAGGCTCATCTTTTTCTTAAAAGCACCATCTTTCATGCAATGACCATGAAATTGTCTTTTGTGTCCTTCTTAACAATTATTTGCATTGTGAAAGCAATGTACATCAACCATCTATACAATGAATTCATTCAATTCCACATTCACAATGGAGTCCTTGATTTTGATTAGCATTTCTTATTGATATATAATGGTTGAATTTCAAAAGAAAGAGACTCCCTCCCCATCATTTCTAGTTAGCATGGCACCTTTGTTCTTTTCCACCATGCTTTTTTATAACACAGTGATCATCAAAATCACATTTATGCCTAAACTACCCAGTAAAATGAATTAAAACAAACAAGTCTAAACATCATTAAAACACTAAATGTGTTTACTTCCATCAACTAATGGAGTCAACTCATCTCATGAATTGCTCTTTTGTTTTAATGTTATATGATGTTTTTTAATTCGGATAAATATTGATGCTCTCTCATTCACTTCATGCTAATTAGGCTCTCTTTTTCTTAGAATGCAACCCATCTTTCATGCAATGAACCATGAAAATTGTCTTTTACTGTCCTTCTTAAACAATTCTATTAGCATTTGTGAAAGCCATTGTACAATCAACCATCTATAACAATGAATTCAATTCAATTCCAACTCACAATGGAGTCCATGAATTATTGAATTAGCATTTACTTATTGATATAATTGGTTGAATTTCAAAATAAAGAGTACCCTCCATCATTTCTAGTTCACATTTATGCCTAAACTACCCAGTAAATGAATTAAAACAAACAAGTCTAAACATCATTAAAACACTAAATGTGTTTACTTCCATCAACTAATGGAGTCAATCATCTTG
>JBAPLH010000618.1:0-10749 GCA_037897445.1 Ceriops zippeliana
CAAAAGTTAATTTTTTGACCACTGAATCAAAAAGAGTGTTTGCAACTAGAAGGGAAGCTATGCCAACAAAAAAAGATGGGAATGATACTTTTCTTTGGAACCAATTAATATCCATAAGAAATTATAAGCAAGATGGTGGAATCAGTTATTTGTACAACTTGAATGAATTAGCACTTTGGGTGTTTCTTGGGCATTGTTTTCACAAAGAACATAGTTGTTAATAAGAACACAAAAGATAATTTCATCGTCATGGCATGAAAAATACTGCCAGAAACAAAAAAGGACCGTTATGTGTATGAGGTGATCAGAAATGTCCCATTATTTAGGAATTAAGCCACTAAAGATTTGTATAAAATTCAAACCAAGATGAATGAGTCCTTTAGTTGATGGAAGTAACCACATTTAGAGTTTTGATGGTATTTTAACTTGATTGTTTCAATTAATGTAGTATGTAGTTTATCCAGAAATGTTAATTTTTTTATCACTAAAACAAAAAGAGTGTTTGCAACCAAAAGGGAAGCCATGCCAACAAAAAATGATGGGAAAGATACTTTTCTTTGGAATTCAACCAATTAATATCCACAAGAAATGATAAGCAAGATGGTGGAATCCGTTATTTGTACAAATTGAATGAATTAGCACTATGGATGTTTCTTGGGCATTGTTTTCACAAGGAACATAGTTGTTAATAAGAACACAAAAGATCATTTCATCGTCATCGCATGAAAAATAATGGATGAAACAAAAAAGGACCCTTATTTGCATGAGGTGATCAGAAAGTCCCATTATTTAGGAATTAAACCACTAAACATTTGTAAAAAATTCAAACCAAGATAAATGAGTCCTTTAGTTGATTGAAGTAACCACATTTAGTGTTTTAATGGTGTTTAGACTTGCTTGTTTTAATTAAGATACTATGTAGTTTAGCAACAAAAGTTAATTTTGTGATCACTAAATCAAAAAGAGTGTTTCCAACCAAAAGGGAAGCCATGGGAACAAAAAATGATGGGAAAGATAATTTTCTTTGGAATTCAACCAATTAATATCCAGAAGAAATGATAAGAAAGATGGTGGAATCCATTATTTGTACCAATTGAATGAATGAGCAGTATAGATGTTTCGTGGGCATTGTTTTCACAAAAAACATAGTTGTTAATAAGAACACAAAAGATAAATCCATCGTCATTGCATGAAAAATACTGCCAGTAACAAAAAAGGACACTCATTGGCATGAGCTGATTAGAAAGTCTTATTATTTACTAATTAACCCACTAAACATTTGTAAAAAATGCATACCAAGATGAATTAGTCCTTTGCTTGATCGAAGTAAACACATTTAGAGTTTTAGTGGTGTTTAGACTTGTTTGTTTTAATTAATATACTATGTAGTTTAGCAACAAAAGTTAATTTTTTGATCACTGAATCAAAAAGAGTGTTTGCAACTAGAAGGGAAGCTATGCCAACAAAAAACGATGGGAAAGATACATTTCTTTGGAATTGAACCAATTAATATCCATAAGAAATTATAAGCAAGATGATGGAATCTGTTATTTGTATAACTTGAATGAATTAGCACTTTGGGTGTTTCTTCGGAATTGTTTTCACAAAGAACATAGTTGTTACTAAGAACAAAAAAAAAAATTTCATCGTCATTGCATGAAAAATATTGCTTGTAACAAAAATGGACCCTCATTTTCATGAGGTGATCAGAAAGTCCCATTATTTAGGAATTAAACCTCTAAACATTTGTATGAAATGCAAACTAACATGAATGAGTCCTTTGGATGATGGAAGTAAACACATTTAGAGTTTTAATGGGGTTTTGACTTGTTTGTTTTATTTAATATACTATGTAGTTTATGCACAAATATTAATTTTTTTATCACTATATCAAAAATAGTGTTGGAACCAAAAGGGGAGCCTTGCCTAACAGAAATGATGGGATTGATACTTTTCTTTGGAATTCAACCAATTAATATCTATAAGAAATAATAAGCAAGATGGTGGAATCCATTATTTGTACGAACTGAATGAATTAGCAGAATAGAAGTTTCTTGGGCATTGTTTTCAAAAACAACATAGTTGTTAATAGGAACACAAAAGATAATTTCATCGTCATTGCATGAAAAATACTGCCAGAAACAAAAAAGGACCCTTATTTGCATGAGGTGATCAGAAACTCCTATTATTTAGGAATCAAGCCACTAAACTTTGTACAAAATTCAAACCAAGATGAATGAGTCCTTTAGTTGATGGAAGTAACCACATTTATAGTTTTAATGGTATTTTGACTTGTATGTTTCAATTAATGTACTATGTAGTTTATCCAGAAATGTTAATTTTTTGATCACTGTATCAAAAAGAGTGTTTGGAACCAAAAGGGGTGCCTCGCCTATCAAAAACGGTGGGATTGACACTTTTCATTTTCGAGTTCATCCTATTAATATCAATAAGAAATAATAAGCAAGGTGATGGACTCCATTATATGTACGAATTGAATGTATTCACAGTATAGATGGTTCATAGGCATTGTTTTCACAAAGAACATAGTTGATAATAAGAACACAAAAGATAATTTCATCGTCATTGCCTGAAAAATACTGCTTGTAACAAAAAAGGAGCCTCATTTGCATATGGTGATCAGAAAGTCCCATTATTTAGGAGTTAACCCACTAAACATTTGTACAAAATGCATACCAAGATGAATGAGTCCTTTCATTAATGGAAGTAAATACATTTAGAGTTTTAATGGTGTTTAGATTTGTTTGTTTTAATTAATATACTATTTAGTTTAGCAACAAAAGTTAATTTTTTGATCACTGAATCAAAAAGAGTGTTTGCAACCAAAAGGGAAGCCATGCCAACAAAAAACGATGGGAAAGATACTTTTCTTTGGAATTCAACCAATTAATATCCATAAGAAATGATAAGCAAGATGGTGGAATCCATTATTTGTACGAATTGAATGAATTAGCAGTATAGATGTTTCTTGGGCATTGTTTTCACAAAGAACATAGTTTTTAAAAAGAACACAAAAGATAATTTCATTGTCATTGCATGAAAAATATTGCTAGAAACAAAAAAGGACCCTTATTTGCATGAGGTGATCAGAAAGTCCCATTATTTAGGAATTAAGCCACTAAACATTTCTACAAAATTCAAACCAAGATGAATGAGTCCTTTAGTTGATGGAAGTAAACACATTTAGAGTTTTGATGGTATTTTGACTTGTTTGTTTCAATTAATGTACTATGTAGTTTATCTAGAAATTTTAATTTTTTGTTTGCTGTATCAAAAAGAGTGTTTGGAACCAAAAGGGGAGCCTGGCCTATCAAAAACGGTGGGATTGGCATTTTTCTTTGGAGTTCAACCAATTAATACGAATAAAAAATAATAAGCAAGGTGATGGACTCCATTATATCTGTACAAATTGAATGTATTCACAGTATAGATGGTTCATAGGCATTGTTTTTCACAATGAAACATAGTTGATAATAAGAACACAAAAGATAATTTCATCGTCATTGCATGGAAAATACTGCTTGTAACAAAAAAGGAGCCTCATTTGCATATGGGGGATCAGAAAGTCACATTATTTAGTAGGAGAATTCAGCCACTAAACATTTGTACAAAATGCATACCAAGATGAATGAGTCCTTTCATTAATGGAAGTAAATACATTTAGAGTTTTAATGGTGTTTAGACTTGTGTTTTGTTTTAATTCATATACTATGTAGTTTAGCAACAAAAGTTAATTTTTTTTTGATCACTGAATCAAAAAGAGTGTTTGCAACCAAAAGGGAAGCCATGCAAAGAGATAAAAACAAAAAACGATGGGAAAGATACTTTTCTTTGGAATTCAACCAATTAATATCCATAAGAAATGATAAGCAAGATGGTGGAATCCGTTATTTGTACGAATTGAATGAAATTAGCAGTATATATGATGTTTTCTTGGGCATTGTTTTCACAAGGAACATAGTTGTTAATAAGAACACAAAAGATCATTTCATTTTCATTGCATGAAAAAAAAATGCAATGAAACAAAAAAAACAAAACCCTTATTTGCATGAGGTGATCATAAAAGTCCCATTATTTAGGAATTAAGCCACTAAACATTTGTACAAAATTCAAACCAAGATGAATGAGTCCTTTAGTTGATCGAAGTAACCACATTTTTAGAGTTTTAATGGTGTTTTAGACTTGCTTTGTTTTAATTAATATACTATGTAGTTTAGCAACAAAAGTTAATTTTTTGATCACTTAAATCAAAAAGAGTGTTTTCCAACCAAAAGGGAAGCCCATGGGAACAAAAAAACGATGATGGGAAAGATAATTTTCTTTGGAATTCAACCAATTAATATCCATAAGAAATGATAAGAAAGATGGTGGAATCCATTATTTGTACCAATTGAAATGAATGAGCAAGTATAGATGTTTCTTGGGCATTGTTTTCACAAAAAACATAGTTGTTAATAAGAACACAAAAAAGATAAATTCATCGTCATTGCATGAAAAAATATGCTGCCAGTAACAAAAAAGGACACTCATTTTGCATGAGGTGATTAGAAAGTCTGATTATTTAGGAATTAACCCACTAAACATTTGTAAAAAATGCATACCAAGATGAATTAGTCCTTTGGTTGATCGAAGTAAACACATTTAGAGTTTTAATGGTGTTTAGACTTGTTTGTTTTAATTAAAATACTATGTAGTTTAGCAACAAAAGTTTAATTTTTTGATTGATCACTGAATCAAAAAAGAGTGTTTGCAACCAAAAGGGAAGCCCATGCCCAACAAAAAACGATGGGAAAGATACTTTTCTTTGGAATTCAACCAATTAATATCCATAAGAAATGATAAGCAAGATGGTGGAATCCATTATTTGTACGAATTGAATGAATTAGCAGTATAGATGTTTCTTGGGCATTGTTTTCACAAAGAACATAGTTGTTAATAAGAACACAAAAGATAATTTCATTGTCATTGCATGAAAAATACTGCCAGAAACACAAAAAAGGACCTTATTTGCATGAGGTGATCCAAAAAAGTCCCATTATTTAGGAATTAAGCCACTAAACATTTGTACAAAATTCAAACCAAGATGAATGAGTCCTTTAGTTGATGGAAGTAAACACATTTAGAGTTTTAATGGTATTTTGACTTGTTTGTTTCAATTAATGTACTATGTAGTTTATCCAGAAATGTTAATTTTTTGTTTACTGTATCAAAAAGAGTGTCTGTTTTGGAACCAAAAGGGGAGCCTGGCCTATCAGAAATGGTGGGATTGGCACTTTTCTTTGGAGTTCAACCAATTAATATCAATAAAAAATAATAAGCAAGGTGATGGACTCCATTATATGTACAAATTCAATGTATTCACAGTATAGATGGTTCATAGGCATTGTTTTCACAATGAACATAGTTAATAATGCGAACACAAAAGATAATTTCATCGTCATTGCATGAAAAAAAATACTGCTTGTAACAAAAGAGGAGCCTCATTTTGCATAAAGGGGATCAGAAAGTCACATTATTTAGGAATTAAAGCCACTAAACATTTTGTACAAAATGCATACCAAGATGAATGAGTCCTTTCATTAATGGAAGTAAATACATTTAGAGTTTTAATGGTGTTTAGACTTGTTTGTTTTTAATTTAATATACTATGTAGTTTAGCAACAAAAGTTAATTTTTTTGATCACTGAATCAAAAAGAGTGTTTTGCAACCAAAAGGGAAGCCATGCCAACAAAAAACGATGGGAAAGATACTTTTTCTTTGGAATTCAACCAATTAATATCCATAAGAAATGATAAGCAAGATGGTGGAATCCATTATTTGTACGAATTGAATGAATTAGCAGTATAGATGTTTCTTGGGCATTGTTTTCACAAAGAACATAGTTGTTAAATAAGAACACAAAAATAATAATTTCATCGTCATTGCATGAAAAAATACTGCCAGAAACAAAAAAGGACCCTTATTTGCATGAGGTGATCAGAAAGTCCCATTATTTAGGAATTAAGCCACTAAACATTTGTACAAAATTCAAACCAAGATGAATGAGTCCTTTAGTTGATGGAAGTAAACACATTTAGAGTTTTAATGGTATTTTGACTTGTTTGTTTTTTAATTAATGTACTATGTAGTTTAGCAACAAAAGTTAATTTTTTTTTATCACTGTATCAAAAAGAGTGTTTGCCCAAAACCAAAAGGGAGCCATGGCCAACAAAAAAATGATGGGGAAAGATACTTTTCTTTTGGAATTCAACCAATTAATATCCAATAAAAAAATAATAAGCAAGGTGATGGAATCCATTTATTTGTACAAAATTGAATGTGAATTCGCATTATAGATGTTCATAGGCATTGTTTTTCACAAAGAACATAGTTTTGATAATAAGAACACAAAAGATAATTTCATCGTCATTGCATGAAAAATACTGCTTGTAACAAAAAGGAGCCTCATTTGCATAAGGTGATCAGAAAGTTCCATTATTTAGGAATTAAGCCACTTAAACATTTGTACAAAAATGCAAACCAAGATGAATATTAGTCCTTTCATTAACGGAAGTAAACACATTTAGAGTTTTAATGGTGTTTAGACTTGTTTGTTTTAATTAATATACTATGTAGTTTAGCAACAAAAGTTAATTTTTTGATCACACTGAATCAAAAAGAGTGTTTTGCAACCAAAAGGGAAGCCATGCCAACAAAAAACGATGGGAAAAGATACTTTTCTTTGGAATTCAACCAATTAATATCCATAAGAAAAATGATAAGCAAGATGGTGGAATCCATTATTTGTACGAATTGAATGAATTAGCAGTATAGATGGTTTCTTGGGCATTGTTTTCACACAAAGAACATAGTTGTTAATAAAAGAACAAAAGATAATTTTCATCGTCATTGCATGAAAAATACTGCTGAAAAACAAAAAAAGGAGCCTTATTTGCATGAGGTGATCAGAAAAGTCCCATTATTTAAGAATTAAGCCACTAAACATTTGTACAAAATGCAAACCAAGATGAATGAGTCCTTTGGTTGATGGAAGTAAACACATTTAGAGTTTTAATGGTGTTTTTGACTTGTTTGTTTCAATTAATATACTATGTAGTTTAGCAACAAGAAATTGTTAATTTTTTTTGATCACTGTATCAAAAAAGAGTGTTTGGAACCAAAAAGGGGAGCCTGGCCTATCAGAAACGATGGGATTTGATATACTTTTCTTTTGGAATTCAACCAATTAAATTAATATCAATAAGAAATAATAAGCAAAGATGATGGACTCCATTATATGTATGAATTGAATGAATGTAATCACAGTATAGATGGTTCAATGGGCATTGTTTTCACAAAGGAACATAGTTGATAATAAGAACACAAAAGATAATTTCATCGTCATTGCATGAAAAATACTGCTTGTGTAACAAAAAAGGAGCCTCATTTGCATAAGGGTGATCAGAAAGTCACCATTATTTAGGAGAATTAAGCCACTAAAACATTTGTACAAAATGCATACCAAGATGAAAGAGAGTCCTTTTCGTTAATGAGAAGTAACAAATACATTTAAGAGTTTTAATGGTGTTTAGACTTGTTTGTTTTAATTAATATACTATGTAGTTTAGCAACAAAAGTTAATTTTTTGATCACTGAATCAAAAAGAGTGTTTGCAACCAAAAGGGAAAGCCATGCCAACAAAAAAACAATGGGTAAAGATACTTTTCTTTGGAATTCAACCAATTAATATCCATAAGAAATGATAAGCAAGATGATGGAATCCATTATTTGTACGAATTGAATGAATTAGCAGTATAGGTGTTTCTTGGGCGTTGTTTTCACCAAGAACATAGTTGTTAATAAGAACACAAAAGATAATTTCATCATCATTGCATGAAAAATACTGCCAGAAAACAAAAAAGAACTCTTATTTGCATGAGGTGATTAGAAAGTCTCATTATTTAGGTATTAACCCACCAAACATTTGTACAAAATGCAAACCAAGATGAATCAGTCCTTTGGTTGATGGATGTAAACACATTTAGAGTTTTAATGGTATTTTTGACTTGTTTTGTTTCAATTAATGTACTATGTAGTTTTATCCAAAAATTGTTAATTTTTTGATCTTCAAACAAACTAAAATCAAAAAGAGTGTTTGGAACCAAAAGGGGAGCCTGGCACTATCAAAAAACGATGGGAAGATTGGCATTTTTCTTTGGAGTTCAACCAATTAATACATCCATAAAAAAATAATAAGCAAGGTGATGGACTCCATATATATGTACCAATTGAATGAATTCACAGTATAGATGGTTCTTGGGCATTGTTTTTCACAAAGAACATAGTTGAATAAAAAGAACACAAAAGATAATTTCATCGTCATTGCATGAAAAATACTGCTTGTAACAAAAAAGGAGCCTCATTAGCATAAGGTGATCAGAAAGTCACATTAATTTAGGAATTAACCCACTAAACATTTGTACAAAAATGCATACCAAGATGAATGAGTCCTTTTGGTTAATGGAAGTACAAATACATTTAGAGTTTTTAATGGGTGTTTAGACTTGTTTGTTTTAATTAATATACTATGTAGTTTAGCAACAAAAGTTAATTTTTTTGATACACTGAATCAAAAAGAGTGTCTTTTGCAACCAAAAGGGAAGCCATGCCTAATCAAAAAACGATGGGAAAGATACTTTTTCTTTGGAATTCAACCAATTAATATCCATAAGAAAATGATAAAGCAAGATGGTGGAATCCATTATTTTGTAGAAATTGAATGAATTAGCAGTATAGATGTTTCTTGGGCATTTTTTTCACAAAGAACATAAGTTGTTAATAAGAACACAAAAGATAATTTCATCGTCAATGCATAAAAAAAATACTGCCAGAAACAAAAAAAGTGACCCCTTATTTGCATTGAGGTGATCAGAAAAGTTCCCATTATTTTAGGAATTAAGCCACTAAACATTTGTACAAAATTCATACCAAGATGAATAGTCCTTTGGTTGATGGAAGTAAAACACATTTAGAGTTTTTAATGGTATTTGGACTTGTTTGTTTTTAATTAATGTACTATGGAATAGTTTTAGCAACAAATGTTACTATTATTTGTTTGATCACTGTATCAAAAAGAGGTGTTTGGAACCAAAAGGGAAGCATAAGGCCAAACAGAAACTGATGGGAAAAAATACTTTTCTTTATGCAGAAATTCCAACCAATTAAATATCCATAAGAAATGATAATAAGCAAGATGATGGACTCCATTATGTACGAATTGAATGTGAAATTAGCAGTATAGATGGTTCATTGGCATTGTTTTCACAAAGAACATAGTTGTTAATAAGAACACAAGAATATATAATTTCACATCGTCATTGCATGAAAAATACTGCTTACAAGAAACAAAAAAGGAGCCTCAATTTTGCATGAGGTGATCAGAAAGTCCCATTATTTATGGGAAATTAAAGCCACTAAACATTTGTAATACAAAATGCAATACCAAGATGAAATGGAGTCCCTTTAATTGATGGAAGTAAACACATTTAGAGTTTTTGATGGTGTGTTTAGACATTGTTTGTTTTTTAATTAATATTACTGTGTAGTTTAGCCAACAAAAGTTAATTTTTTGATTGATCACCTAAATTCAAAAAAGAGTGTTTCCTCCAAAAAAGGAAAAACCTATGGGAACCTAAAAAAACGATGGGAATTTTACTTTTTCTTTGGAATTCAAACCAATTAATATCCATAAGAAATATGATAAGAAAGATGAATGGGGACTCCATTATTTGTACGTAATTGAATGAATTCAGCTAGTATAGATTGTTCTTGGCATTGTTTTCACAAAAAACATAGTTGTTAATAAGAACACAAAAGATAAATTCATCGTCATTGCATGAAAATACTAGCAGTAAACAAAAAAGGACACTCATTTGCATGAGGTGATCAGAAAATGTCCATTATTTAGGAAATTAAGCCACTAAACAATTTGTAAAAAATGCATACCAAGATGAATTAGTCCATTGGTTTGATCGAAGTAAACAACATTTAGAGTTTTAATGGTTGTTTAGACTTGTTTGTTTTAATTAATATACTATGTAGTTTTAGCAACAAAAGTTAATTTTTTGATCAATGTATCAAAAAGAGTGTTTGCAACCAAAAGGGAAGCCATGCCTAACAAAAAACGATGGGGAAAGATACTTTTCTTTGGAATTCAACCAATTAATATCCATAAGAAATGATAAGCAAGATGGTGGAATCCATTATTTGTACGAATTGAATGAATTAGCAGTATAGATTGTTTCTTGGGCATTGTTTTCACAAAGAACATAGTTGTTAATAAGAACACAAAAGATAATTTCATCGTCATACAAGCATGAAAAATACTGCCAGAAACAAAAAAAGACCATTATGTGTATGAGGTGATCAGAAAGTCCGTTTTTAATGGTATTGTTTGACTTGGGGGAATTGTTTGTTTATTTAATGTACTAAGTAGTTTCATCCACATGATATTAATTTTTTTTGATCACATAAAACAAAAAAAAGAGTGTTTTGAACCAAAAGGGCAGCCATGCCTACCAGAAACGATGGATTTGATACTTTTCTTATGGAATTCAAGCAAGTAATATCTATAAGTAATAATAAGCACGGTGATGGACTCCATTATATGTATCAATTGAAGTGTTTTGCAAAGTATAGATGGTTCCATAGGCATTGTTTTCACAAAGAAACATAGTTGATAATAAGAA
>JBAPLH010000619.1:0-25496 GCA_037897445.1 Ceriops zippeliana
TAGAAATGATGGGGGGCACTCTTTATTTTGTATTACAAACACAATCAATATCAATAAGAAATGCAAAATCAAGATGAAGGACTCCATTGATTGCTAGAATTGAATGAAAATTCATGGGTATATGTATGGTTCAAAGACATTGTTTTCAATACTTAATGTAGTCGTTTAAGTATGATGAACAAACGATAATTTCATGGTTATTTGCATGAAAAATAGCCTTTGGAACTAAAAGAGGCGCGTAATTTGCTTTAGGCGCACTGAAAGAATCATTATTTTGGAATGAAACTACTTAACATTACTGAGAAATTCAAACCAAGACAAATGAATTCTTTGATTGGCGGAAGTAAAAACACATTTAGAGTGTTAATAGAGTTTAGACCTATTTGTTTTATTGAATATCGTTAGTAGTTTAGACACAAATGTTAATTTCATGATCATTGTATCAAAAAGTGTGTTTGTAAACAAAAAAGGATACTTGCTAAGTAGAAATGATGGGAGGGACTCTTTATTTTGTATTTCAACCAATCAATATCAATTAGAAATGAAATCAAGATGAAGGACTCAATTGATTATTAGAATTGAATGAGTTCATGGTATATATGGTTCAAAGACATTGTTTTGACACTTAATATTGTCGTTAAGTATGATACAAACGATAATTTTATGGTAAATGCATGAAAAATAGTGTTTGGAACTAAAAGAGACGCGTAATTTGCTTTAGGCGCATTGAAAGTCTCATTATTTTGGAATGAAACTACTTAACATTAGTTCAATATGCAAACGAAGATGAATCAATTCATTGATTGGTGGAAGTAAACACATTTAGAGTGTTAATAGAGTTTAGACCTGTTTGTTTTTTATGAATATAGTTAGTAGTTTAGCCACAAATGTTAATTTCATGATCATTGTATCAAAAAGTGCGTTTGTAAACAAAAAAGGATAGTTGCTAAGTAGAAATGATGGCAGGGACTCTTTATTTTGTATTTCAACCAATCAATATCAATAAGAAATGCATATCAAGACGAAGGACACCATTGATTGTTAGAATTGAATGAATTCATGGTATATATGGTTCAAACACATTGTTTTGACACTTAATATTGTCGTTAAGTATGATAGAAATGATAATTTCATGGTAATTGCATGAAAACTAATCTTTGGAACCAAAAGAGAGGCACGTTAATTTAGCTTTAGGCGCATTGAAAGTCTCATTATTTTGGAATGAAACTACTTAACATTACTAAGAAATGCAAACCAAGATGAATGAATTCTTTGATTGGCGAAAGTAAACACATCTAGAGTGTTAATAGAGTTTAAACCTATTTGTTTTAATGAATATAGTTAGTAGTTTAGCCACAAAAGTTAGTTTCATGATCATTGTATCAAAAAGAGTGTTTGAAAAAAAAAAAGGCGCTAAGTAGAAATGATGGAAGGGACTCTTTATTTTGTATTTCAACCAATCAATATCAATCAGAAATGAAAATCAAGATGAAGGACTCTATTGATTGTTAAAATTGAATGAATTCATGGTATATATGGTTCATAGACATTGTTTTCACACATAATATAGTCGTTAAGTATGATACAAACGATAATTTTATGGTAATTGCTTGAAAAATAGTGTTTGGAACTAAAAGAGGCGCGTAATTTGCTTTAGGCGCATTGAAAGTCTCATTATTTTGGAATGAAACTACTTAACATTAGTTCAATATGCAAACCAAGATGAATCAATTCATTGATTGGTGGAAGTAAACACATTTAGAGTGTTAATAGAGATTAGACCTATTTGTTTTAATGAATATAGTTAGTAGTTTAGCCACAAAGTGTTAATTTTTCATGATCATTGTATCAAAAAGTGTGTTTGCGAACAAAAAAAATAATACTTGCTAAGTAGAAAATGATGGGATGGGCACTCTTTATTTTGTATTTCAACCAATCAATATCAATAAGAAATGCAAATCAAGATGAAGGACTCCATTGATTGTTAGAATTGAATGAATTCATGGGTATATATGGTTCAAAGACATTGTTTTCACACTTAATATAGTCGTTAAGTATGATATAAATGATAATTTCATTGTAATTGAATGAAAAATCATCTTTGCAAAATAAAAGAGGCGTGTAATTTGCTTTAGGCGCATTGAAAGTCTCATTATTTTGGAATGAAACTACTTAACATTAGTACAAAATGCAAACCAAGATGAATGAATTCATTGATTGGTGGAAGTAAACACATTTAGAGTGTTAATAGAGTTTAGACCTGTTTGTTTTTAATGAATATAGTTAGTAGTTTAGCCACACAAGTGTTAATTTCATGATCATTGTATCAAAATTGTGTGTTTGAAAAAAAACAAAAAAATAATACTTGCTAAGTAGAAATGATGGGGGGCACTCTTTATTTTGTATTTAAACCAATCAATATCAATAAGAAATGCAAATCAAGATGAAGGACTCCATTGATTACTAGAATTGAATGAATTCATGGTATATATGGTTCAAAGACATTGTTTTCAACACTTAAATATAGTCGTTAAGTATGATATAAATGATAATTTCATGGTAATTGCATGAAAAATAGTCTTTGGAACCAAAAAGAGGCGCGTAATTTGCATTAGGTGCATTGAAAGTCTCATTATTTTGGAATGAAACTACTTGACATTAGTATAAAATGCAAACAAAGATGAATGAATTCATTGATTGGTGGAAGTAAACAGATTTAGAGTGTTATTAGAGTTTAGACCTGTTTGTTTTAAAGAATATAGTTAGTAGTTTAGCCACAAATGTTAATTTCATGATCATTGTATCAAAAAGTGTGTTTGTAAACAAAAAAGGATACTTGCTAAGTAGAAATGATGGGAGGGACTCTTTATTTTTGTATTTCAACCAATCAATATCAATCAGAAATGAAAATCAAGATGAAGGACTCCATTGATTGTTAAAATTGAATGAATTCATGGTATATATGGTTCATAGACATTGTTTTCACACATAATATAGTCGTTAAGAATGATAGAAATGATAATTTCATGGTAATTGCATGAAAAATAATCTTTGGAACCAAAAGAGGCACGTAATTAGCTTTAGGCGCATTGAAAGTCTCATTATTTTGGAATGAAAACTACTTAACATTAGTAAAAAAATGCAAAACCAAGATGAATGAATTCATTGATTGGCGGAAGTAAACACATTAGAGTGTTAATAGAGTTTAGACCTGTTTGTTTTAATGAATATATAGTTAGTAGTTTAGCCACAAAAGTTAATTTTCATGATCATTGTATCAAAAAAGTGTGTTTGTAAAAAAAAAAAGGATACTTGCTAAGTAGAAATGATGGGAGGGACTCTTTATTTTGTATTTCAACCAATCAATATCAATAAGAAATGCAAATCAAGATGAAGGACACCATTGATTGTTAGAAATTGAATGAATTCATGGTATATATGGTTCAAATAGACATTGTTTTCACACTTAATATAGTCGTTAAGTAGTATGATACAAATGATAATTTTATGGTAATTGCATAAAAAAATAGTCTTTTGGAACTAAAAAGAGGCGCGTAATTTTCTTTAGGCGCATTGAAAGTCTCATTATTTTTGAAATGAAACTACTTAACATTAGTTCAATATGCAAACCAAGATGAATGAATTCATTGATTGGTGGTGGAAGTAAACACATTTAGAGTGTTAATAGAGTTTTAGACCTGTGTTTGTTTTAATGAATATAGTTAGTAGTTTAGCCACAAATGTTTAATTTCATGATCATTGTATCAAAAAGTGTGTTTGTAAACAAAAAAGGATACTTGCTAAGTAGAAATGATGGGAGGGACTCTTTATTTTGTATTTCAAACCAATCAATATCAATCAGAAATGAAAATCAAGATGAAGGACTCCATTGATTGTTAAAATTGAATGAATTCATGGTATATATGGTTCATAGACATTGTTTTCACACTTAATATAGTCGTTAAGTATGATAGAAATGATAATTTCATGGTAATTGCATGAAAAAATAATCTTTGGAACCAAAAGAGGCACGTAATTTGCTTTAGGCGCATTGAAAGTCTCATTATTTTGGAATGAAACTACTTAACATTAGTTAAGAAATGCAAACCAAGATGAATGAATTCATTGATTGGTGGAAGTAAAACACATTTAGAGTGTTTAATAGAGTTTAGACCCTATTTGTTTTTAATGAATATAGTTAGTAGTTTAGCCACAAATGTTAATTTCATGATCATTGTATCAAAAAGTGTGTTTGTAAAGAAAAATGGATACTTGCTAAGTAGAAATGATGGGAGGGACTCTTTATTTTGTATTTCAACCAATCAATATCAATAAGAAATGCAAATCAAGATGAAGGACTCCATTGATTGTTAGAATTGAATGAATTCATGGTATATATGGTTCAAAGACATTGTTTTCACACTTAATATAGTCGTTAAGTATGATATAAATGATAATTTCATGGTAATTGCATGAAAAATAATCTTTGGAACCAAAAGAGGCACGTAATTAGCTTTAGGCGCATTGAAAGTCTCATTATTTTGGAATGAAACTACTTAACATTACTAAGAAATGCAAACCAAGATGAATGAATTCTTTGATTGGCGGAAGTAAACACATTTAGAGTGTTAATAGAGTTTAAACCTGTTTGTTTTAATGAATATAGTTAGTAGTTTTAGGCACAAAAGTTGGTTTCATGATCATTGTATCAAAAAGAGTGTTTGAAAAAAAAAAAAGGATACTTGCTAAGTAGAAATGATGGGAGGGACTCTTTATTTTGTATTTCAACCAATCATAATATCAATCAGAAATGAAAATCAAGATGAAGGACTCCGTTGATTGTTAAAATTGAATGAATTCATGGTATATATATGGTTCATAGACATTGTTTTCACACATAATATAGTCGTTAAGTATGATACAAACGATAATTTTTATGGTAATTGCATGAAAAATAATCTTTGGAACTAAAAGAGGCGCGTAATTTGCTTTAGGCGCATTGAAAGTCTCATTATTTTGGAATGAAACTACTTAACATTAGTTCAATATGCAAACCAAGATGAATGAATTCATTGATTTCATTGATGGAAGTAGCCACAAGTGCTAAACACTTTTAGAGTGTTAAGAGAGATTAGACCTGTTTGTTTTAAAGAATATATTTAGTAGTTTAGCCACAAGTGTTAATTTCATGATCATTGTATCAAAAAGTGTTTGAAAACAAAAAATAATACTTGCTAAGTAGAAATGATGGGAGGCACTCTTTATTTTGTATTTAAACCGATCAATATCAATAAGAAATGCAAATCAAGATGAAGGACTCCATTGATTGCTAGAATTGAATGAATTCATGGTATATATGGTTCATAGACATTGTTTTCACACATAATATAGTCGTTAAGAATGATAGAAATGATAATTTCATGGTAATTGCATGAAAAATAATCTTTGGAACCAAAAGAGGCACGCAATTAGCTTTAGGCGCATTGGAAGTCTCATTATTTTGGAATGAAACTACTTAACATTACTAAGAAATGCAAACCAAGATGAATGAATTCTTTGATTAGCGGAAGTAAACACATCTAGAGTGTTAATAGAGTTTAAACCTATTTGTTTTAATGAATATAGTTAGTAGTTTAGCCACAAAAGTTGGTTTCATGATCATTGTATCAAAAAGAGTGTTTTAAAAAAAAAAGGATACTTGCTAAGTAGAAATGATGGCAAGGACTCTTTATTTTGTATTTCAACCAATCAATATCAATAAGAAATGCAAATCAAGACGAAGGACACCATTGATTGTTAGAATTGAATGAATTCATGGTATATATGGTTCAAACACATTGTTTTGACACTTAATATTGTCGTTAATTATGATAGAAATGATAATTTCATGGTAATTGCATGAAAAATAATCTTTGGAACCAAAAGAGGCACGCAATTAGCTTTAGGCGCATTGAAAGTCTCATTATTTTGGAATGAAACTACTTAACATTACTAAGAAATGCAAACCAAGATGAAGGAATTCTTTGATTGGCGGAAGTAAACACATTTAGAGTGTTAATAGAGTTTAAACCTGTTTGTTTTAATGAATATAGTTAGTAGTTTAGGCACAAAAGTTGGTTTCATGATCATTGTATCAAAAAGAGTGTTTGAAAAAAAAAAGGATACTTGCTAAGTAGAAATGATGGGAGGGACTCTTTATTTTGTATTTCAACCAATCAATATCAATCAGAAATGAAAATCAAGATGAAGGACTCCGTTGATTGTTAAAATTGAATGAATTCATGGTATATATGATTCATAGACATTGTTTTCACACATAATATAGTCGTTAAGTATGATACAAACGATAATTTTATGGTAATTGCATGAAAAATAATGTTTGGAACTAAAAGAGGCGCGTAATTTGCTTTAGGCGCATTGAAAGTCTCATTATTTTGGAATGAAACTACTTAACATTAGTTCAATATGCAAACCAAGATGAATGAATTCATTGATTGGTGGAAGTAAACACATTTAGAGTGTTAATAGAGATTAGACCTATTTGTTTTAATGAATATAGTTAGTAGTTTAGCCACAAGTGCTAATTTCATGATCATTGTATCAAAAAGTGTGTTTGCAAACAAAAAATAATACTTGCTAAGTAGAAATGATGGGAGGCACTCTTTATTTTGTATTTCAACCAATCAATATCAATAAGAAATGCAAATCAAGATGAAGGACACCATTGATTGTTAGAATTGAATGAATTCATGGTATATATGGTTAAAAGACATTGTTTTCACACTTAATATAGTCGTTAAGTATGATATAAATGATAATTTCATGGTAATTGAATGAGAAATCATCTTGGCAAATATAAGAGGCCTATAATTTGCTTATGGCCCATTGAAAGTCTCATTATTTTGCAATGAAACTACTTAGCATTAGTACAAAATGCAAACCAAGATGAATGAATTCATTGATTGGTGGAAGTAAACACTTTTAGAGTGTTAAGAGAGATTAGACCTGTTTGTTTTAAAGAATATATTTAGTAGTTTAGCCACAAGTGTTAATTTCATGATCATTGTATCAAAAAGTGTTTGAAAACAAAAAATAATACTTGCTAAGTAGAAATGATGGGAGGCACTCTTTATTTTGTATTTAAACCGATCAATATCAATAAGAAATGCAAATCAAGATGAAGGACTCCATTGATTGCTAGAATTGAATGAATTCATGGTATATATGGTTCATAGACATTGTTTTCACACATAATATAGTCGTTAAGAATGATAGAAATATTTAATTTCATGGTAATTGCATTTAGCCAAAAATAATCTTTGGAACCAAAAGAGGCACGCAATTAAAAGGATACTTGCTAAGTAGAAATGATGGCATGGAAATTTTTGATTTTAAAATTATCAATGTATAAATAGTGAATGAAAAATGGATAATGGTTCATGGTAATATTGTGATGAAAATAATTTCAATGGTAATTGCATGAAAAATAATCTTTGGAACCAAAAGAGGCACGTAAATTAGCTTTAGGCGCATTGAAAGTCTCATTATTTTTGGAATGAAACTACTTAACATTACTTCAAAATGCAAACCAAGATGAATGAATTCTTTGATTGGCGGAAGTAAACACATTTAGAGTGTTAACAGAGTTTAAACCTGTTTGTTTTAATGAATATAGTTAGTAGTTTAGGCACAAAAGTTGGTTTCATGATCATTGTATCAAAAAGAGTGTTTGAAAAAAAAAAGGATACTTGCTAAGTAGAAATGATGGGAGGGACTCTTTATTTTGTATTTCAACCAATCAATATCAATCAGAAATGAAAATCAAGATGAAGGACTCCGTTGATTGTTAAAATTGAATGAATTCATGGTATATATGATTCATAGACATTGTTTTCACACATAATATAGTCGTTAAGTATGATACAAACGATAATTTTATGGTAATTGCATGAAAAAATAATCTTTGGAACTAAAAAGAGGCGCGTAATTTGCTTTAGGCGCATTGAAAGTCTCATTATTTTGGAATGAAAACTACTTAACATTAGTTCAATATGCAAACCAAGATGAATGAATTCATTGATTTGGTGGAAGTAAACACATTTAGAGTGTTAATAGAGATTAGACCTATTTGTTTTAATGAATATAGTTAGTAGTTTAGCCACAAGTGTTAATTTCATGATCATTGTATCAAAAAGTGTGTTTGCAAACAAAAAATAATACTTGCTAAGTAGAAATGATGGGAGGCACTCTTTATTTTGTATTTCAACCAATCAATATCAATAAGAAATGCAAATCAAGATGAAGGACTCCATTGATTGTTAGAATTGAATGAATTCATGGTATATATGGTTCAAAGACATTGTTTTCACACTTAATATAGTCGTTAAGTATGATATAAATGATAATTTTCATGGTAATTGCATGAAAAATCATCTTGGAACTAATAAAAGAGGCCTATAATTTGCTTTAGGCCCATTGAAAGTCTCATTATTTTGGAATGAAACTACTTAACATTAGTACAAAAATGCAAACCAAGATGAATGAATTCATTGATTGGTGGAAGTAAACACATTTAGAGTGTTTAAGAGAGTTTAGACCTGTTTGTTTTTAATGAATATATTTAGTAGTTTTTAGCCACAAGTGTTAATTTCATGATCATTGTATCAAAAAGTGTGTTTGAAAACAAAAAATAATACTTGCTAAGTAGAAATGATGGGAGGGCACTCTTTATTTTGTATTTCAACCAATCAATATCAATAAGAAATGCAAATCAAGATGAAGGACTCCATTGATTGTTAGAATTGAATGAATTCATGGTATATATGGTTCAAAGACATTGTTTTTCACACTTAATATAGTCGTTTTAAGTATGATACAAAACGATAATTTCATGGTAATTGCATGAAAAAATAGTCTTTGGAACTAAAAAGAGGCACGTAATTTGCTTTAGGCGCATTGAAAGTCTCATTATTTTGGAATGAAACTACTTAACATTACTACAAAATGCAAACCAAGATGAATGAATTCTTTGATTGGTGGAAGTAAACACATTTATAGTGTTAATAGAGTTTAGACCTGTTTGTTTTAATGAAATATAGTTAGTAGTTAGCCACACAAATGTTAATTTCATGATCATTGTATCAAAAAGTGTGTTTGAAAAAAAAAAAAAGGATACTTGCTAAGTAGAAATGATGGGAGGGACTCTTTATTTTGTATTTCAACCAATCAATATCAATCAGAAATGCCAATCAAGAAGAAGGACTCATTTTATTGTTAGAATTGAATGAGTTCATGGTATATATGGTTCAAAGACATTGTTTTGACACTTAATATAGTCGTTAAGTATGATACAAAACGATAATTTTTATGGTAATTGCAAAAAAAATAGTCTTTTGGAACTAAAAGAGGCGCGTAATTTGCTTTAGGCGCATTGAAAAGTCTCATTATTTTGGAATGAAACTACTTAACATTAGTTCAATATGCAAACCAAGATGAATGAATTCATTGATTTGTGGAAGTAAACACCTTTAGAGTGTTAATAGAGTTTAGACCTGTTTGTTTTAATGAATATAGTTAGTAGTTTAGCCACAAATGTTAATTTCATGATCATTGTATCAAAAAGTGTGTTTGTAAACAAAAAAAGATACTTGCTAAGTAGAAATGATGGGAGGGACTCTTTATTTTGTATTTCAACCAATCAATATCAATAAGAAATGCATATCATGATCAAGGACTCAATTGATTGTTATAATTGAATGAGTTCATGGTATATATGGTTCAAAGACATTGTTTTCAAACGTAAAATAGTCGTGAAGTATGATATAAATGATAATTTCATGGTAATTGCATGAAAAATAATCTTTCAAACCAAAAGAGGCACGTAATTTGCTTTAGGCGCATTGAAATTGTCATTATTTTGGAATGAAACTACTTAACATTAGTATAAAATGCAAACCAAGATGAATGAATTCGTTGATTGGTGGAAGTAAACAGATTTATAGTGTTATTAGAGTTTAGACCTGTTTGTTTTAATGAATATAGTTAGTAGTTTAGCCACAAATGTTAATTTCATGATCATTGTATCGAAAAGTATGTTTGTAAACAAAAAAGGATACTTGCTAAGTAGAAATGATGGGAGGGACTCTTTATTTTGTATTTCAACCAATCAATATCAATCAGAAATGCAAATCAAGTTGAAGGACTCAAATTGATTGTTAGAATTGAATGAAGTTCATGGTATATATGGTTCAAAGACATTGTTTTGACACTTAATATAGTCGTTAAGTATGATACAAACGATAATTTTATGGTAATTGCATTGCATAAAAAAAATAGTCTTTTGGAACTAAAAAGAGGCGCGTAATTTTCTTTAGGCGCATTGAAAGTCTCATTATTTTGGAATGAAACTACTTAACATTAGTTCAATATGCAAACCAAGATGAATGAATTCATTGATTGGTGGAGGTAAACACCTTTAGAGTGTTAATAGAGTTTAGACCTGTTTGTTTTAATGAATATAGTTAGTAGTTTAGCCACAAATGTTAATTTCATGATCATTGTATCAAAAAGTGTGTTTCTAAAGAAAAAAAGATACTTGCTAAGTAGAAATGATGGGAGGGACACTTTATTTTGTATTTCAACCAATCAATATCAATAAGAAATGCATATCAAGATCAAGGACTCCTTTGATTGTTAAAATTGAATGAATTCATGGTATATATGGTTCATAGACATTGTTTTCACACATAATATAGTCGTTAAGTATGATAGAAATGATAATTTTATGGTAATTGCATGAAATATAGTCTTTAATGAGTTTAGACCTGTTTGTTTTAATGAATATAGTTAGTAGTTTAGCCACAAGTGTTAATTTTATGATCATTGTATCAAAAAGTGTGTTTGCAAAGAAAAAATAATACTTGCTGAGTGGAAATGATGGGAGGGACACTTTATTTTGTATTTCAACCAATCAATATCAATCAGAAATGCAAATCAAGATGAAGGACTCAATTGATTGTTAAAATTGAATGAGTTCATGGTATATATGATTCAAAGACATTGTTTTGACACTTAATATAGTCGTTAAGTATGATACAAACGATAATTTTATGGTAATTGCATAAAAATAGTCTTTTGGAACTAAAAGAGGCGCGTAATTTTCTTTAGGCGCATTGAAAGTCTCATTATTTTTGAAATGAAACTACTTAACATTAGTTCAATATGCAAACCAAGATGAATGAATTCATTGATTGGTGGAAGTAAACACCTTTAGAGTGTTTAATAGAGTTTAGACCTATTTGTTTTAATGAATATAGTTAGTAGTTTAGCCACAAATGTTATTTTTCATGATCATTGTATCAAAAAAGTGTGTTTGTAAACAAAAAAAAAGGATACTTGCTAAGTAGAAATGATGGGAGGGACTCTTTATTTTGTATTTCAACCAATCAATATCAATAAAGAAATGCAAATCAAGATCAAGGACTCCATTGATTGTTAAAATTGAATGAATTCATGGTATATATGGTTCAAAGACATTGTTTTGACACTTAAATATAGTCGTTAAGTATGATATAAATGATAATTTTCATGGTAATTGCATGAAAAATAATCTTTTGGAACCAAAAGAGGCACGCGTAATTTGCTTTTAGGCGCATTGAAAGTCTCATTATTTTGGAATGAAACTACTTAACATTAGTAAGAAATGCAAACCAAGATGAATGAATTCATTGATTGATTGGTGGAAGTAAACTTATTTAGAGTGTTAATAGAGTTTAGACCTATTTGTTTTTAATGAATATAGTTAGTAGTTTAGCCACAAAGTGTTAATTTCATGATCATTGTATCAAAAAGTGTGTTTGAAAAGAAAAAAAGGATACTTGCTAAGTAGAAATGATGGGAGGGACTCTTTATTTTGTATTTCAACCAATCAATATCAATCAATAAGAAATGCAAATCAAGATGAAGGACACCATTGATTGTTAGAATTGAATGAATTCATGGTATATATGGGTTCAAAGATATTGTTTTTCAAACTTAATATAGTCGTTAAGTATGATATAAATGATAATTTCATGGTAATTGCATGAAAAATAATCTTTGGAAATAAAAAGAGGCGTAATTTGCTTTAGGCACATTGAAAGTATCATTATTTTGGAATGAAACTCCTTAACATTAGTAAGAAAATGCAAACCAAGATGAATGAATTCATTGATTGGTGGAAGTAAATAGATTTAGAGTGTTAATAGAGTTTAGACCTGTTTGTTTTAATGAATATAGTTAGTAGTTTAGCCACAAGTGTTAATTTTATGATCATTGTATCAAAAAGTGTGTGTTTGTAAACAAAAAAAGGATACTTGCTAAGTAGAAATGATGGGAGGACTCTTTATTTTGTATTTTCAAAACCAATCAATATCAATAAGAAATGCAAATCAAGATGAAAGGACTCCATTGATTGTTAGAATTGAATGAATTCATGGTATATATGGTTCAAAGACATTGTTTTCACACTTAATATAGTCGTTAAGTATGATATAAATGATAATTTCATTGTAATTGCATGAAAAATAATCTTTGGAACAAAAACAGGCGAGTAATTAGCTTTAGGCGCTTTGAAAGTCTCATTATTTTGGAATGAAAGTACTTAACATTAGTACAAAATGCAAAACAAGATGAATGAATTCATTGATTGGTGGAAGTAAACAGATTTAGAGTGTTAATAGAGTTTAGACCTGTTTGTTTTAATGAATATAGTTAGTAGTTTAGCCACAAGTGTTAATTTTATGATTATTGTATCAAAAAGTATGTTTGCAAACAAAAAATAATACTTGCTAAGTAGAAATGATGGGAGGCACTCTTTATTTTGTATTTCAACCAATCAATATCAATCAGAAATGAAAATCAAGATGAAGGACTCCATTGATTGTTAAAATTGAATGAATTCATGGTATATATGGTTCATAGACATTGTTTTCACACATAATATAGTCGTTAAGTATGATACAAACGATAATTTTATGGTAATTGCATGAAATATAGTCTTTAATGAGTTTAGACATGTTTGTTTTAATGAATATAGTTAGTAGTTTAGCCACAAGTGTTAATTTTATGATCATTGAATCAAAAAGTGTGTTTGCAAACAAAAAATAATACTTGTTGAGTGGAAATGATGGGAGGGACACTTTATTTTATATTTCAACCAATCAATATCAATAAGAAATGCAAATCGAGATGAAGGACACCATTGATTGTTAGAATTGAATGAATTCATGGTATATATGGTTCAAAGACATTGTTTTCAAACTTAATATAGTCGTTAAGCATGATATAAGTGATAATTTCATGGTAATTGAATGAAAAATAATCTTGGGAAATAAAAGAGGCGCGTAATTTGCTTTAGGCACACATTGAAAGTCTCATTATGTTTGGAATGAAACTCCTTAACATTACTAAGAAAAGCAAACCAAGATGAATGAATTCATTGATTGGTGGAAGTAAATAGATTTAGTGTGTTAATAGAGCTTAGACCTGTTTGTTTTAATGAATATAGTTAGTAGTTTAGCCACAAGTGTTAATTTTATGATCATTGTATCAAAAAGTGTGGTTGTAAACAAAAAATAATCCTTGCTAAGTAGAAATGATGGGAGGCACTCTTTATTTTGTATTTAAACCAATCAATATCAAGAAGAAATGCAAATCAAGATGAAGGACTCCGTTGATTGTTAGAATTGACGGAATTCATGGTATATATGGTTCAAAGACATTGTTTTCACACTTAATATAGTCGTTAAGTGTGATATAAATGATAATTTCATTGTAATTGCATGAAAAATAATCTTTGGAACCAAAACAGGCGCGTAATTATCTTTAGGCGCTTTGAAAGTCTCATTATTTTGAAATGAAAGTACTTAACATTAGTACAAAATGCAAAACAAGATGAATGAATTCATTGATTGGTGGAAGTAAACACATTTAGAGTGTTAATAGAGATTAGAGACCTGTTTTTTTTTAATGAATATAGTTAGTAGTTTAGCCACAAGTGTTAATTTTATGATTATTGTATCAAAAACTGTGTTTGTAAAGAAAAAAAGATACTTGCTAAGTAGAAATGATGGGAGGGACTCTTTATTTTGTATTTCAACTAATCAATATCAATAAGAAATGCATATCATGATCAAGGACTCAATTGATTGTTATAATTGAATGAGTTCATGGTATATATGGTTCAAAGACATTGTTTTCAAACGTAAAATAGTCGTGAAGTATGATATAAATGATAATTTCATGGTAATTGCATGAAAAATAATCTTTCAAACCAAAAGAGGCGCGTAATTTGCTTTAGGCGCATTGAAAGTCTCATTATTTTTGGAATGAAACTACTTAACATTAGTATAAAATGCAAACCAAGATTAATGAATTCGTTGATTGGTGGAAGTAAACAGATTTAGAGTGTTATTAGAGTTTAGACCTGTTTGTTTTAATGAATATAGTTAGTAGTTTAGCCACAAATGTTAATTTCATGATCATTGTATCGAAAAGTGTGTTTGTAAACAAAAAAGGATACTTGCTAAGTAGAAATGATGGGAGGGACTCTTTATTTTGTATTTCAACCAATCAAATATCAATCAGAAAATGCAAATCAAGATGAAGGACTCAATTGATTGTTAGAATTGAATGAGTTCATGGTATATATGGTTCAAAGACATTGCTTTGACACTTAATATAGTCGTTAAGTATGATACAAACGATAATTTTATTTTAATTGCATAAAAAATAGTCTTTTGGAACTAAAAGCGGCGCGTAATTTTCTTTAGGTGCATTGAAAGTCTCATTATTTTGGAATGAAACTACTTAACATTAGTTCAATATGCAAACCAAGATGAATGAATTCATTGATTTGTGGAAGTAAACACCTTTAGAGTGTTAATAGAGTTTAGACCTGTTTGTTTTAATGAATATAGTTAGTAGTTTAGCCACAAATGTTAATTTCATGATCATTGTATCAAAACGTGTGTTTGTAAAGAAAAAAAGATACTTGCTAAGTAGAAATGATGGGAGGGACACTTTATTTTGTATTTCAACCAATCAATATCAATAAGAAATGCATATCAAGATCAAGGACTCCTTTGATTGTTAAAATTGAATGAATTCATGGTATATATGGTTCAAAGACATTGTTTTCACACTTAATATAGTCGTTAAGTATGATATAAATGATAATTTCATGGTAATTGCATGAAAAATAATCTTTCAAACCAAAAGAGGCACGTAATTTAGCTTTAGGCGCATTGAAAGTCTCATTATTTTGGAATGAAACTACTTAACATTACTTCAAAATGCAAACCAAGATGAATGAATGAATTTTAATTGGCAGAAGTAAACACATTTAGAGTGTCAATAGAGTTTAAACCTGTTTGTTTTAATGAATATATTTAGTAGTTTAGCCACAAAAGTTGGTTTCATGATCATTGTATCAAAAAGAGTGTTTGAAAAGAAAAAAGGATACTTGCTAAGTAGAAATGATGGGAGGGACTCTTTATTTTGTATTTCAACCAATCAATATCAATCAGAAATGAAAATCAAGATGAAGGACTCCATTGATTGTTACAATTGAATGAATTCATGGTATATATGGTTCAATAGACATTGTTTTCACACTTAATATAGTCGTTTAAGTAAATGATAAAAACGATAATTTTTGGTAATTGCATGAAATTATAGTCATTGAATTGAGTTTACAAAATGCAAACCTGTTTGTTTGATGGGTGGATGAATATAGTTAGTAGTTTAGCCACAGTTTGTTTTAAATGAATAATTTTAGTTGATCACAATTGTATAATTTTCATGTGTTGTATCAAAAAAACAAAAAAAATAATACTTGCTAAGTAGAAATGATGGGAGGGGCTCTTTATTTTGTATTTCAACCAATCAATATCAATCAGAAATGCAAATCAAGATGAAGGACTCAATTGATTGTTAAAATTGAATGAGTTCATGGTATATATGATTCAAAGACATTGTTTTGACACTTAATATAGTCGTTAAGTATGATACAAACGATAATTTTATGGTAATTGCATAAAAAATAGTCTTTTGGAACTAAAAGAGGCGCGTAATTTTCTTTAGGCGCATTGAAAGTCTCATTATTTTGGAATGAAACTACTTAACATTAGTTCAATATGCAAACCAAGATGAATGAATTCATTGATTGGTGGAAGTAAACACCTTTAGAGTGTTAATAGAGTTTAGACCTATTTGTTTTAATGAATATAGTTAGTAGTTTAGCCACAAATGTTAATTTCATGATCATTGTATCAAAAAGTGTGTTTGTAAACAAAAAAAGATACTTGCTAAGTAGAAATGATGGGAGGGACTCTTTATTTTGTATTTCAACCAATCAATATCAATAAGAAATGCATATCAAGATCAAGGACTCCTTTGATTGTTAAAATTGAATGAATTCATGGTATATATGGTTCAAAGATATTGTTTTCACACTTAATATAGTCGTTAAGTATGATATAAATGATAATTTCATGGTAATTGCATGAAAAATAATCTTTCAAACCAAAAGAGGCGCGTAATTTGCTTTAGGCGCATTGAAATTGTCATTATTTTGGAATGAAACTACTTAACATTAGTATAAAATGCAAACCAAGATGAATGAATTCGTTGATTGGTGGAAGTAAACAGATTTAGAGTGTTATTAGAGTTTAGACCTGTTTGTTTTAATGAATATAGTTAGTAGTTTAGCCACAAATGTTAATTTCATGATCATTGTATCGAAAAGTGTGTTTGTAAACAAAAAAGGATACTTGCTAAGTAGAAATGATGGGAGGGACTCTTTATTTTGTATTTCAACCAATCAATATCAATCAGAAATGCAAATCAAGATGAAGGACTCAATTGATTGTTAGAATTGAATGAGTTCATGGTATATATGGTTCAAAGACATTGCTTTGACACTTAATATAGTCGTTAAGTATGATACAAACGATAATTTTATGGTAATTGCATAAAAAATAGTCTTTTGGAACTAAAAGAGGCGCGTAATTTTCTTTAGGCGCATTGAAAGTCTCATTATTTTGGAATGAAACTACTTAACATTAGTTCAATATGCAAACCAAGATGAATGAATTCATTGATTTGTGGAAGTAAACACCTTTAGAGTGTTAATAGAGTTTAGACCTGTTTGTTTTAATGAATATAGTTAGTAGTTTAGCCACAAATGTTAATTTCATGATCATTGTATCAAAAAGTGTGTTTGTAAACAAAAAAAGATACTTGCTAAGTAGAAATGATGGGAGGGACTCTTTATTTTGTATTTCAACCAATCAATATCAATAAGAAATGCATATCAAGATCAAGGACTCCTTTGATTGTTAAAATTGAATGAATTCATGGTATATATGGTTCAAAGATATTGTTTTCACACTTAATATAGTCGTTAAGTATGATATAAATGATAATTTCATGGTAATTGCATGAAAAATAATCTTTCAAACCAAAAGAGGCACGTAATTAGCTTTAGGCGCATTGAAAGTCTCATTATTTTGGAATGAAACTACTTAACATTACTAAGAAATGCAAACCAAGATGAATGAATTCTTTAATTGGCAGAAGTAAACACATTTAGAGTGTCAATGGAGTTTAAACCTGTTTGTTTTAATGAATATAGTTAGTAGTTTAGCCACAAAAGTTGGTTTCATGATCATTGTATCAAAAAGTGTGTTTGAAAAGAAAAAAGGATACTTGCTAACTAGAAATGATGGGAGGGACTCTTTATTTTGTATTTCAACCAATCAATATCAATCAGAAATGAAAATCAAGATGAAGGACTTCATTGATTGTTAAAATTGAATGAATTCATGGTACATATGGTTCATAGACATTGTTTGCACACATAATATAGTCGTTAAGTATGATACAAACGATAATTTTATGGTAATTGCATGAAATATAGTCTTTAATGAGTTTAGACCTGTTTGTTTTAATGAATATAGTTAGTAGTTTAGCCACAAGTGTTAATTTTATGATCATTGTATCAAAAAGTGTGTTTGCAAACAAAAAATAATACTTGCTGAGTGGAAATGATGGGAGGGACACTTTATTTTGTATTTCAACCAATCAATATCAATCAGAAATGCAAATCAAGATGAAGGACTCAATTGATTGTTAAAATTGAATGAGTTCATGGTATATATGATTCAAAGACATTGTTTTGACACTTAATATAGTTGTTAAGTATGATACAAACGATAATTTTATGGTAATTGCATAAAAACTAGTCTTTTGGAACTAAAAGAGGCGCGTAATTTTCTTTAGGCGCATTGAAAGTCTCATTATTTTGGAATGAAACTACTTAACATTAGTTCAATATGCAAACCAAGATGAATGAATTCATTGATTGGTGGAAGTAAACACCTTTAGAGTGTTAATAGAGTTTAGACCTGTTTGTTTTAATGAATATAGTTAGTAGTTTAGCCACAAATGTTAATTTCATGATCATTGTATCAAAAAGTGTGTTTGTAAACAAAAAAAGATACTTGCTAAGTAGAAATGATGGGAGGGACTCTTTATTTTGTATTTCAACCAATCAATATCAATAAGAAATGCATATCAAGATCAAGGACTCCTTTGATTGTTAAAATTGAATGAATTCATGGTATATATGGTTCAAAGATATTGTTTTGACACTTAATATAGTCGTGAAGTATGATATAAATGATAATTTCATGGTAACTGCATGAAAAATAATCTTTCAAACCAAAAGAGGCACGTAATTTGCTTTAGGCGCATTGAAAGTCTCATTATTTATGAATGAAACTACTTAACATTACTAAGAAATGCAAACCAAGATGAATGAATTCTTTAATTGGCAAAAGTAAACACATTTAGAGTGTTAATAGAGTTTAAACCTGTTTGTTTTAATGAATATAGTTAGTAGTTTAGCCACAAGTGTTAATTTTATGATCATTGAATCAAAAAGAGTGTTTGAAAAGAAAAAAGGATACTTGCTAAGTAGAAATGATGGGAGGGACTCTTTATTTTGTATTTCAACCAATCAATATCAATAAGAAATGCAAATCAAGATGAAGGACACCATTGATTGTTAGAATTGAATGAATTCATGGTATATATGGTTCAAAGACATTGTTTTCAAACTTAATATAGTCGTTAAGCATGATATAAGTGATAATTTCATGGTAATTGAATGAAAAATAATCTTGGGAAATAAAAGAGGCGTAATTTGCTTTAGGCACATTGAAAGTATCATTATGTTGGAATGAAACTCCTTAACATTACTAAGAAAAGCAAACCAAGATGAATGAATTCATTGATTCGTGGTAGTAAATAGATTTAGTGTGTTAATAGAGTTTAGACCTGTTTGTTTTAATGAATATAGTTATTAGTTTAGCCACAAGTGTTAATTTTATGATCATTGTATCAAAAAGTGTGTTTGTAAACAAAAAATAATCCTTGCTAAGTAGAAATGATGGGAGGCACTCTTTATTTTGTATTTAAACCAATCAATATCAAGAAGAAATGCAAATCAAGATGAAGACTCCGTTGATTGTTAGAATTGAAGGAATTCATGGTATATATGGTTCAAAGACATTGTTTTCACACTTAATATAGTCGTTAAGTGTGATATAAATGATAATTTCATTGTAATTGCATGAAAAATAATCTTTGGAACCAAAACAGGCGAGTAATTAGCTTTAAGCGCTTTGAAAGTCTCATTATTTTGGAATGAAAGTACTTAACATTAGTACAAAATGCAAAAAAAGATGAATGAATTCATTGATTGGTGGAAGTAAACAGATTTAGAGTGTTAATAGAGATTAGACCTGTTTGTTTTAATGAATATAGTTAGTAGTTTATCCACAAGTGTTAATTTTATGATTATTGTATCAAAAAGTATGTTTGCAAACAAAAAATAATACTTGCTAAGTAGAAATGATGGGAGGCACTCTTTATTTTGTATTTCAACCAATCAATATCAATCAGAAATGAAAATCAAGATGAAGGACTCCATTGATTGTTAAAATTGAATGAATTCATGGTATATATGGTTCATAGACATTGTTTTCACACATAATATAGTCGTTAAGTATGATACAAACGATAATTTTATGGTAATTGCATGAAATATAGTCTTTAATGAGTTTAGACATGTTTGTTTTAATGAATATAGTTAGTAGTTTAGCCACAAGTGTTAATTTTATGATCATTGAATGAAAAAGTGTGTTTACAAACAAAAAATAATACTTGCTGAGTGGAAATGATGGGAGGGACACTTTATTTTATATTTCAACCAATCAATATCAATAAGAAATGCAAATCAAGATGAAGGACACCATTGATTGTTAGAATTGAATGAATTCATGGTATATATGGTTCAAAGACATTGTTTTTTCAAACATTTAAAACTTAATATAGTCGTTAAGCATGATATATAAAGTGATAATTTCATGGTAATTGAATGAAAAATAATCTTGGGAAATAAAAGAGGCGTAATTTGCTTTAGGCACATTGAAAGTATAATTATGTTGGAATGAAACTCCTTAACATTACTAAGAAAAGCAAACCAAGATGAATGAATTCATTGATTGGTGGAAGTAAATAGATTTAGTGTGTTAATAGAGTTTAGACCTGTTTGTTTTAATGAATATAGTTAGTAGTTTAGCCACAAGTGTTAATTTTATGATCATTGTATCAAAAAGTGTGTTTGTAAACAAAAAATAATCCTTGCTAAGTAGAAATGATGGGAGGCACTCTTTATTTTGTATTTAAACCAATCAATATCAAGAAGAAATGCAAATCAAGATGAAGGACTCCGTTGATTGTTAGAATTGACGGAATTCATGGTATATATGGTTCAAAGACATTGTTTTCACACTTAATATAGTCGTTAAGTGTGATATAAATGATAATTTCATTGTAATTGCATGAAAAATAATCTTTGGAACCAAAACAAGCGCGTAATTAGCTTTAGGCGCTTTGAAAGTCTCATTATTTTGGAATGAAAGTACTTAACATTAGTACAAAATGCAAAACAAGATGAATGAATTCATTGATTGGTGGAAGTAAACACATTTAGAGTGTTAATAGAGATTAGACCTGTTTGTTTTAATGAATATAGTTAGTAGTTTAGCCACAAGTGTTAATTTTATGATTATTGTATCAAAAAGTATGTTTGCAACCAAAAATAGTACTTGCTAAGTAGAAATGATGGGTGGCACTCTTTATTTTGTATTTAAACCAATCAATATCAAGAAGAAATGCAAATCAAGATGAAGGACTCCGTTTATTATTAGAATTGGAGGAATTCATGGTATATATGGTTCAAAGACATTGTTTTCACACTTAATATAGTCGTTAAGTATGATATAAATGATAATTTCATTGTAATTGCATGAAAAATAATCTTTGGAACCAAAACAGGCGCGTAATTAGCTTTAGGCGCTTTGAAAGTCTCATTATTTTGGAATGAAAGTACTTAACATTAGTACAAAATGCAAAACAAGATGAATGAATTCATTGATTGGTGGAAGTAAACACATTTAGAGTGTTAATAGAGATTAGACCTGTTTGTTTTAATGAATATAGTTAGTAGTTTAGCCACAAGTGTTAATTTTATGATTATTGTATCAAAAAGTATGTTTGCAAACAAAAAATAATACTTGCTAAGTAGAAATGATGGGAGGCACTCTTTATTTTGTATTTGAACCAATCAATATCAATAAGAAATGCAAATCAAGATGAAAGACACCATTGATTGTTAGAATTGAATGAATTCATGGGATATATGGTTAAAAGACATTGTTTTTTCGCATTTAATATAGTCGTTAAGTATGATATAAATGATAATTTCATGGTAATTCAATGAAAAATCATCTTGGCAAATATAAGAGGCGTGTAATTTGCTTTAGGCCCATTGAAAGTCTCATTATTTTGGAAGGAAACTACTTAGAATTAATACAAAATGCAAACCAAGTTGAATGAATTCATTGATTGGTGGAAGTAAACACTTTTAGAGTGTTAATAGAGATTAGACCTGTTTGTTTTAATGAATATAGTTAGTAGTTTAGCCATAAGTGTTAATTTTATGATCATTGTATCAAAAAGTGTGGTTGCAAACAAAAAATAATACTTGCTAAGTAGAAATGCTGGGAAGGACTCTTTATTTTGTATTTCAACCAATTAATATCAACAAGAAATGCATATCAAGATCAAGGACTCCTTTGATTGTTAGAATTGAATTAATTCATAGTATATATGGATTGAACACATTGTTTTTACACTTAATATAGTCGCTAAATATGATATAAACGATAATTTCATCTTAATTGCATGAAAAAAATCTTTGGAACTAAAAGAGGAGCGCAATTTGCTTTAGGCGCATTGAAAGTCTCACTATTTCGGAATGAAACTACTTAACATTAGTAGAAAATGCAAACCAAGATGAATGAATTCATTGATTGGTGGAAGTAAACAGATTTAGTGTGTTATTAGAGTTTAGACCTGTTTGTTTTAATGAATATAGTTAGTAGTTTAGCCACAAGTGTTAATTTTATGATCATTGTATCAAAAAGTGTATTTGTAAACAAAAAACAATACTTGCTAAGTAGAAATGATGGGAGGCAATCTTTATTTTGTATTTCAACCAACCATTATCAATAAGAAATGCAAATCAAGATGAAGGACACCATTGATTGTTAGAATTGAATGAATTATGGTATATATGGTTCAAAGACATTGTTTCACACTTAATATAGTCGTTATGTATGATATAGATGATAATTTCATGGTAATTGCATGAAAAATAATCTTTGGAACCAAAAGAGGCGCATAATTTGCTTTAGGCGCATTGAAAGTCTCATTATTTTGCAAAGAAACTACTTAACATTAGTACAAAATGCAAACCAAATTGAATGAATTCATTGATTGGTGGAAGTAAACACATTTAGAGTGTTAATAAAGATTAGACCTATTTGTTTTAATGAATATAGTTAGTAGTTTAGTCACAAGTGTTAAGTTCATGATCATTGTATCAAAAAGTGTGCTTGTAAACAAAAAATAATACTTGCTAAGTAGAAATGATGGGAGGCATTCTTTATTTTGTATTTCAACCAATCAATATCAATAAGAAATGCATCTCAAGATCAAGGACTCCATAGATTGTTAGAATTGAATGAATTCATGGTATATATGGTTCAAAGACATTGTTTTCAAACTTAATATAGTCGTTAAGTATGATATAAATGATAATTTCATGGTAATTGAATGAAAAATAATCTTGGGAAATAAAAGAGGCGTAATTTGCTTTAGGCACATTGAAAGTCTCATTATTTTGGAATGAAACTACTTAACATTACTAAGAAAAGCAAACCAAGATGAATGAATTCATTGATTGGTGGAAGTAAACACTTTTAGAGTGTTAATAGAGATTAGACCTGTTTGTTTTCATGAATATAGTTAGCAGTTTAGCCACAAGTGTTAATTTCATGATCATTGTATCAAAAAGTGTGTTTGAAAACAAAAAAGGATACTTGCTAAGTAGAAATGATGGGAAGGACTCCTTATTTTGAATTTCAACCAATCAATATCAGTAAGAAATGCATATCAAGATCAAGGACTCAATTGATTGTTAGAATTGAATGAGTTCATGGTATATATGGTTCAAAGACATTGTTTTGACACTTAATATTGTCGTTAAGTATGATACAAATGATAATTTTATGGTAAATGCATGAAAAATAGTCTTTGGAACTAAAAGAGACGCGTAATTTGCTTTAGGCGCATTGAAAGTCTCATTATTTTGGAATGAAACTACTTAACATTAGTTCAATATGCAAACGAAGATGAATCAATTCATTGATTGGTGGAAGTAAACACATTTAGAGTGTTGATAGAGTTTAGACCTGTTTGTTTTAATGAATACAGTTAGTAGTTTAGCCACAAATGTTAATTTCATGATCATTGTATCAAAAAGTGTGTTTGTAAACAAAAAAAGATACTTGCTAAGTAGAAATGATGGGAGGGACTCTTTATTTTGTATTTCAACCAATCAATATCGATTAGAAATGCAAATCAAGATGAAGGGCTCCATTGATTGTTAGAATTGAATGAATTCATGGTATATATGGTTGAAAGACATTGTTTTCAAACTTAAAATAGTCGTTAGGTATGATATAAATGATAATTTCATGGTAATTGCATGAAAAATAATCTTTCAAACCAAAAGAGGCGTGTAATTTGCTGTAGATGCATTGAAAGTCTCATCATTTTGGAATGAAACTACTGAACATTAGTATAAAATGCAATCCAAGATGAATGAATTCATTGATTGGTGGAAGTAAACAGATTTAGAGTGTTATTAGAGTTTAGACCTGTTTGTTTTAATGAATATAGTTTAGTAGTTTAGCCACAAATGTTAATTTCATGATCATTGTATCAAAAAGTGTGTTTGTAAACAAAAAAGGATACTTGCTAAGTAGAAATGATGGGAGGGACTCTTTATTTTGTATTTCAACCAATCAATATCGATTAGAAATGCAAATCAAGATGAAGGGCTCCATTGATTGTTAGAATTGAATGAATTCATGGTATATATGGTTGAAAGACATTGTTTTCAAACTTAAAATAGTCGTTAGGTATGATATAAATGATAATTTCATGGTAATTGCATGAAAAATAATCTTTCAAACCAAAAGAGGCGCGTAATTTGCTGTAGATGCATTGAAAGTCTCATCATTTTGGAATGAAACTATTGAACATTAGTATAAAATGCAATCCAAGATGAATGAATTCATTGATTGGTGGAAGTAAACAGATTTAGAGTGTTATTAGAGTTTAGACCTGTTTGTTTTAATGAATATAGTTAGTAGTTTAGCCACAAATGTTAATTTCATGATCATTGTATCAAAAAGTGTGTTTGTAAACAAAAAAGGATACTTGCTAAGTAGAAATGATGGGAGGGACTCTTTATTTTGTATTTCAACCAATCAATATCAATCAGAAATGAAAATGAAGATGAAGGACTCCATTGATTGTTAAAATTGAATGAATTCATTGTATATATGGTTCAAAGACATTGTTTTCACATTTAATATGGTCGTTATGTATGATACAAACGATAATTTCATGGTAATTGCATAAAAAATAGTCTTTTGGAACTAAAAGAGGCGCGTAATTTTCTTTAGGCGCATTGAAAGTCTCATATATTTTGAATGAAACTACTTAACATTAGTTCAATATGCAAACCAAGATGAATGAATTCAATTGATTGGTGGAAGTAAACACATTTAGAGTGTTAATAGAGTTTAGACCTGTTTGTTTTAATGAATATAGTTAGTAGTTTAGCCACAAATATTAATTTCAAGATCATTGTATCAAAAAATGTGTTTGTAAACAAAAAAGGATACTTGCTACGTAGAAAAGGATGGGAGGGACTCTTTTTTTTGTAATTTCAACCACTCAATATAAATCAGAAA
>JBAPLH010000620.1:0-13382 GCA_037897445.1 Ceriops zippeliana
TGTGAAGTCGTTTATTTCCGAAATAATGAGTCCCTTCTATTTCACATTTATGCTATAAAACACGCTCCTTTGTTGTTACAAGCACTATTTTTGTTGCAATAACCATGAAATTATCTTTTTGTCTCCTTATTTAACAACTCTAATTCCATCAAGAAGAAAATGTCCGTATCTATGTACAATTCATTCAATACAATCAAACAATGGGGGTTCATGATGTTCATTAGGGTTTCTTATTGATGTTAATTGGTTGATTTGATTTCCAAAATAAACAATCCATCAGAACATTTCTGGTTTGGAACAGTTGTCTTTTGGACCCAAACACACTTTTTGACACAATGATCATGAGATTAACATTTATAACTAAATTACACAGTATATTAATTACAACAAACATGTAGATGCACTATTGAAAATTTAAATGTGTTTAGTTTCATCACCCAAAGGACTCATTCATCTTAGTTTTCTTTTCGTACAAAAGTGATTTGATTTATTTCCTAAATAATGAGTCCTTCTATTCACTTTATGCTAAACAAGCTCCTTTTGTTGTTACAAGCACTATTTTTCATGCAATAACCATGAAATTATCTTTTGTCTCCTTATTAACAACTCTATTCATCAAGAAGAAAATGTCCATATCTATACAATTCATTCAATACAATCAAACAATGGGGTTAATGATCTTCATTAGGTTTTCTTATTGATGTTAATTGGTTGAATTCCGAAAATAAACAATCCCTCAGAACATTTCTGGTTTGGAACAGTTGTCTTTTGGACCCAAACACACTTTTTGACACAATGATCATGAGATTAACATTTATAACTAAATTACATAGTATATTAATTAAAACAAACTTGTAGATGCACTATTGAAAATTTAAATGTGTTTAGTTTCATCACCCAAAGGACTCATTCATCTTAGTTTGCTTTTCGTAGTAATGTGAATTGGTTTATTTCCTAAATAATGAGTCCTTCTATTCACTTTATGGCTAAACAAGCTCCTTTTTGTTGTTACAAGCACTATTTTTTCTTGCAATTACCATGAAATTATCTTTTGTCTCCTTATTAACAACGCTATTCATCAAGAAGAAAATGTCCATATCTAAACAATTCTTTCAGTACAATCAAACAATGGGGTTCATGATCTTCATTAGCTTTTCTTATTGATGTTAATTGGTTGAATTCCAAAATAAGCAATCCATCAGAACATTTCTGGTTTGAAACACTTGTCTTTTGTACCCAAACACACTTTTTGACATAATGATCATTAGATTAACATTTATAACTAAATTACATAGTATATTAATTAAAACAAACATGTCGATGCACTATTGAAAATTTAAATGTGTTTAGTTTCATCACCCAAAGGACTCATTCATCTTAGTTTGCTTTTCGTACTAATATGAAGTCTTTTATTTCCGAAATAATGAGTCCTTCTATTCACTTTATGCTAAACACGCTCCTTTTGTTGTGACAAGCACTATTTTTGTTGCAATAACCATGTAATTATCTTTTGTCTCCTTATTAACAACTCTATTCATCAAGAAGAAAATGTCCATATCTGTACAATTCATTCAATACAATCAAACAATGGGGTTCATGATGTTCATTAGGGTTTCTTATTGATGTTAATTGGTTGAATTCCAAAATAAACAATCCATCAGAACATTTCTGGTTTGGAACACTTGTCTTTTGTACCCAAACACAGTTTTTGACATAATGATCATTAGATTAACATTTATAACTAAATTACATAGTATATTAATTAAAACAAACATGTTGATGCACTATTGAAAATTTAAATGTGTTTAGTTTCTTCACCCAAAGGACTCATTCATCTTAGTTTGCTTTTCGTACTAAAGTGATTGGGTTTATTTCCTAAATAATGAGTCCTTCTATTCACTTTATGGTAAACAAGCTCCTTTTGTTGTTACAAGCACTATTTTTCATGCAATAACCATGAAATTATCTTTTGTCTCCTTATTAACAACTCTATTCATCAAGAAGAAAATTTCCATATCTATACAATTCATTCAATACAATCAAACAATGGGGTTAATGATCTTCATTAGGTTTTCTTATTGATGTTAATTGGTTGAATTCGAAAATAAACAATCCCTCAGAACATTTCTGGTTTGGAACAGTTGTCTTTTGGACCCAAACACACTTTTTGACACAATGATCATGAGATTAACATTTATAACTAAATTATACAGTACATTAATTACAACAATCATGTAGATGCACTATTGAAAATTTAAATGGGTTTAGTTTCATCACCCAAAGGACTCATTCATCTTAGTTTGCTTTTCTTACTAATGTGAATTGGTTTATTTCCTAAATAATGAGTCCTTCTATTCACTTTTATGCTAAACAAGCTCTTTTTGTTGTTACAAGCACTATTTTTCTTGCAATAACCATGAAATTATCTTTTGTCTCCTTATCAACAACTCTATTCATCAAGAAGAAAATGTCCATATCTAAACAATTCATTAAATACAGTCAAACAATAGGGTTCATGATATTCATTAGGTTTCTTATTGATGTTAATTGGTTGAATTCCAAAATAAACAATCCCTCAGAACATTTCTGGTTTGGAACACTTGTCTTTTGTACCCAAACACACTTTTTGACACAATGATCATGAGATTAACATTTATAACTAAATTACATAGTATATTAATTAAAACAAACATGTCGATGCACTATTAAAAATTTAAATGTGTTTAGTTTCATCACCCAAAGAACTCATTCATCTTAGTTTGCTTTTCGTACTAATGTGAATTGGTTTATTTCCTAAATACTGAGTCCTTCTTTTCACTTTATGCTAAACAAGATCCTTTTGTTGTTACAAGCACTATTTTTCATGCAATAACCATGAAATTATCTTATGTCTGCTTATTAACAATACTATTCATGAAGGAGAAAATGTCCATATTTGTACAATTCATTCAATACAATCAAACAATGGGGTTCATGATGTTCATTAGGGTTTCTTATTGATGTTAATTGGTTGAATTCCAAAATAAACAATCCCTCAGAACATTTCTGGTTTGGAACACTTGTCTTTTGTACCCAAACACATTTTTTGACACAATGATCATTAGATTAACATTTATAACTAAATTACATAGAATATTAATTAAAACAAACATGTCGATGCACTACTGAAAATTTAAATGTGTTTAGTTTTATCACCCAAAGGACTCTCATTCATCTTAGTTTGCTTTTCGAACTAATGTGAATTCGTTTTTATTTCCGAAATAATGAGTCCTTCTATTCACTTTATGCTAAACACAAGCTCCTTTTGTTGTTACAAGCACTATTTTTGTTGCAATAACCATGAAATTATCTTTTGTCTCCTTATTAACAACTCTATTCATCAAGAAGAAAATGTCCATATCTGTACAATTCATTCAATACAATCAAACAATGGGGTTCATGATGTTCATTAGGGTTTCTTATTGATGTTAATTGGTTGATTTCCAAAATAAACAATCCATCAGAACATTTCTGGTTTGGAACAGTTGTCTTTTGGACCCAAACACACTTTTTGACACAATGATCATGAGATTAACATTTATAACTAAATTATACAGTATATTAATTACAACAAACATGTAGATGCACTATTGAAAATTTAAATGTGTTTAGTTTCATCACCCAAAGGACTCATTCATCTTAGTTTTCTTTTCGTACAAAAGTGATTTGATTTATTTCCTAAATAATGAGTCCTTATATTCACTTTATGCTAAACAAGCTCCTTTTGTTGTTACAAGCACTATTTTTCATGCAATAACCATGAAATTATCTTTTGTCTCCTTATTAACAACTCTATTCATCAAGAAGAAAATGTCCATATCTATACAATTCATTCAATACAATCAAACAATGGGGTTCATGATCTTCATTAGGTTTTCTTATTGATGTTAATTGGTTGAATTCGAAAATAAACAATCCCTCAGAACATTTCTGGTTTGGAACAGTTGTCTTTTGGACCCAAACACACTTTTTGACACAATGATCATGAGATTAACATTTATAACTAAATTACATAGTATATTAATTAAAACAAACTTGTAGATGCACTATTGAAAATTTAAATGTGTTTAGTTTCATCACCCAAAGGACTCATTCATCTTAGTTTGCTTTTCGTAGTAATGTGAATTGGTTTATTTCCTAAATAATGAGTCCTTCTATTCACTTTATGGTAAACAAGCTCCTTTTGTTGTTACAAGCACTATTTTTCTTGCAATTACCATGAAATTATCTTTTCTCTCCTTATTAACAACGCTATTCATCAAGAAGAAAATGTCCATATCTAAACAATTCTTTCAATACAATCAAACAATGGGGTTCATGATCTTCATTAGGTTTTCTTATTGATGTTAATTGGTTGAATTCCAAAATAAGCAATCCATCAGAACATTTCTGGTTTGAAACACTTGTCTTTTGTACCCAAAAACAGTTTTTGACATAATGATCATTAGATTAACATTTATAACTAAATTACATAGTATATTAATTAAAACAAACATGTCGATGCACTATTGAAAATTTAAATGTGTTTAGTTTCATCACCCAAAGGACTCATTCATCTTAGTTTGCTTTTCGTACTAATATGAAGTCTTTTATTTCCGAAATAATGAGTCCTTCTATTCACTTTATGCTAAACATGCTCCTTTTGTTGTTACAAGCACTATTTTTGTTGCAATAACCATGAAATTATCTTTTGTCTCCTTATTAACAACTCTATTCATCAAGAAGAAAATGTCCATATCTATACAATTCATTCAATACAATCAAACAATGGGGTTCATGATGTTCATTAGGGTTTCTTATTGATGTTAATTGGTTGAATTCCAAAATAAACAATCCATCAGAACATTTCTGGTTTGGAACACTTGTCTTTTGTACCCAAACACACTTTTTGACACAATGATCATTAGATTAACATTTATAACTAAATTACATAGTATATTAATTAAAACAAACATGTCGATGCACTATTGAAAATTTAAATGTGTTTAGTTTCATCACCCAAAGGACTCATTCATCTTAGTTTGCTTTTCGTACAAATATGAAGTCGTTTATTTCCGTAATAATGAGTCCTTCTATTCACTTTATGCTAAACACGCTCCTTTTGTTGTTACAAGCACTATTTTTGTTGTTGCAATAACCATGAAATTATCTTTTGTCTCCTTATTAACAACTCTATTCATCAAGAAGAAAATGTCCATATCTGTACAATTCATTCAATACAATCAAACAATGGGGTTCATGATGTTCATTAGGGTTTCTTATTGATGTTAATTGGTTGAATTCCAAAATAAACAATCCATCAGAACATTTCTGGTTTGGAACACTTGTCTTTTGTACCCAAACACATTTTTTTGACACAATGATCATTAGATTAACATTTATAACTAAATTACATAGTATATTAATTAAAACAAACATGTCGATGCACTATTGAAAATTTAAATGTGTTTAGTTTCTTCACCCAAAGGACTCATTCATCTTAGTTTGCTTTTCGTACTAAAGTGATTGGGTTTATTTCCTAAATAATGAGTCCTTCTATTCACTTTATGCTAAACAAGCTCCTTTTGTTGTTACAAGCACTATTTTTTTCATGCAATAAACCATGAAATTATCTTTTGTCTCCTTATTAACAACTCTATTCATCAAGAAGAAAATTTCCATATCTATACAATTCATTCAATACAATCAAACAATGGGGTTCATGATGTTCATTGGATTTCTTATTGATGTTAATTTGGTTGAATTCCAAAATAAACAATCCCTCAGAACATTTCTGGTTTGGAACACTTGTCTTTTTGGACCCAAACACACTTTTTGACACAATGATCATGAGATTAACATTTATAACTAAATTACATAGTATATTAATTAAAAAAAACATGTAGATGCACTATTGAAAATTTAAATGTGTTTAGTTTCATCACCCAAAGGACTCATTCATCTTAGTTTGCTTTTCGTACTAATGTAAATTGGTTTATTTCCTAAATAATGAGTCCTTCTATTCACTTTATGCTAAACAAGCTCCTTTTGTTGTTACAAGCACTATTTTTCATGCAATAACCATGAAATTATCTTTTGTCTCCTTATTAACAACTCTATTCATCAAGAAGAAAATGTCCATATCTGTACAATTCATTCAATACAATCAAACAATGGGGTTCATGATGTTCATTAGGTTTTTCTTATTGATGTTAATTGGTTGAATTCCAAAATAAACAATCCATCAGAACATTTCTGGTTTTGGAACACTTGTCTTTTTGTACCCAAAACACTTTTTTTTGACATAATGATCATTAGATTAACATTTATAACTAAATTACATAGTATATTAATTAAAACAAACATGTCGATGCACTATTGAAAATTTAAATGTGTTTAGTTTCTTCACCCAAAGGACTCATTCATCTTAGTTTGCTTTTCGTACTAAAGTGATTGGGTTTATTTCCTAAATAATGAGTCCTTCTATTCACTTTATGCTAAACAAGCTCCTTTTGTTGTTACAAGCACTATTTTTCATGCAATAACCATGAAATTATCTTTTGTCTCCTTATTAACAACTCTATTCATCAAGAAGAAAATTTCCATATCTATACAATTCATTCAATACAATCAAACAATGGGGTTCATGATGTTCATTAGGATTTCTTATTGATGTTAATTGGTTGAATTCCAAAATAAACAATCCCTCAGAACATTTCTGGTTTGGAACACTTGTCTTTTGGACCCAAACACACTTTTTGACACAATGATCATGAGATTAACATTTATAACTAAATTACATAGTATATTAATTAAAACAAACATGTAGATGCACTATTGAAAAATTTAAATGTGTTTAGTTCATTTCATCACCCAAAGGACTCATTCATCTTAGTTTGCTTTTTCGTACTAATGTGAAATTGGTTTATTTCCTAAATAATGAGTCCTTCTATTCACATTATGCTAAACAAGCTCCTTTTGTTGTTACAAGCACTATTTTTCTTGCAATAACCATGAAATTATCCTTTTATTAACAACTCTATTCATCAAGAAGAAAATGTCCATGTCTATACAATTCATTCATTCAATACAGTCAAACAATAGGGTTCATGATCTTCATTAGCTTTTCTTATTCATGTTAATTGGTTGAATTCCAAAATAATCAATCCCTCAAAACATTTCTGGTTTGGAACAGTTGTCTTTTGGACCCAAACACACTTTTTGACACAATGATCATGAGATTAACATTTCTAACTAAATTACATAGTATATTAATTAAAACAAACATGTCGATGCACTATTGAAAATTTAAATGTGTTTAGTTTCATCACCCAAAGGACTCATTCATCTTAGTTTGCTTTTCGTACTAATGTGAATTGGTTTATTTCCTAAATAATGAGTCCTTCTATTCACTTTATGCTAAAACAAGCTCTTTTTGTTGTTACAAGCACTATTTTTCTTGCAATAACCATGAAATTATCTTTTGTCTCCTTATCAACAACTCTATTCATCAAGAAGAAAATGTCCATATCTAAACAATTCATTAAATACAGTCAAACAATAGGGTTCATGATGTTCATTAGGGTTTCTTATTGATGTTAATTGGTTGAATTCCAAAATAAACAATCCCTCAGAACATTTCTGGTTTGGAACACTTGTCTTTTGTACCCAAACACACTTTTTGACACAATGATCATGAGATTAACATTTATAACTAAATTACATAGTATATTAATTAAAACAAACATGTCGATGCACTATTAAAAATTTAAATGTGTTTAGTTTCATCACCCAAAGGACTCATTCATCTTAGTTTGCTTTTCGTACTAATATGAAGTCGTTTATTTCCGAAATAATGAGTCCTTCTATTCACTTTATGCTAAACACGCTCCTTTTGTTGTTACAAGCACACTTTTTTTGTTGCAATAACCATGAAATTATCTTTTGTCTCCTTATTAACAACTCTATCTATTCATCAAGAAGAAAATGTCCATATCTGTATACAATTCATTCAATACAATCAAACAATGGGGTTCATGATGTTCATTAGGTTTTTCTTATTGATGTTAATTGGTTGAATTCCAAAATAAACAATCCATCAGAACATTTCTGGTTTGGAACACTTGTCTTTTGTACCCAAACACACTTTTTTGACACAATGATCATGAGATTAACATTTATAACTAAATTACATAGTATATATTAATTAAAACAAACATGTCGATGCACAATTAAAAATTTAAATGTGTTTAGTTTTCATCACCCAAAGGACTCATTCATCTTAGTTTGCTTTTCGTACTAATGTGAATTGGTTTATTTCCTAAATAATGAGTCCTTCTATTCACTTTATGCTAAAACAAGCTCCTTTTGTTGTTACAAGCACTATTTTTCATGCAATAACCATGAAATTATCTTTTGTCTCCTTATTAACAACTCTATTCATCAAGAAGAAAATGTCCATATCTCTAATACAATTCATTCAATACAATCAAACAATGGGGTTCATGATGTTCATTAGGGTTTTTCTTATTGATGTTAATTGGTTGAATTCCAAAATAAACAATCCATCAGAACATTTCTGGTTTGGAACACTTGTCTTTTGTACCCAAACACACTTTTTGACACAATGATCATGAGATTAACATTTATAACTAAATTACATAGTATATTAATTAAAACAAACATGTCGATGCACTATTAAAAATTTAAATGTGTTTAGTTTCATCACCCAAAGGACTCATTCATCTTAGTTTTTGCTTTTCGTACTAATGTGAATTGGTTTATTTCCTAAATAATGAGTCCTTCTATTTCTTTATGCTAAACAAGCTCCTTTTGTTGTTACAAGCACTATTTTTCATGCAATAACCATGAAATTATCTTTTGTCTCCTTATTAACAACTCTATTCATCAAGAAGAAAATGTCCATATCTATACAATTCATTTCAATACAATCAAACAATGGGGTTCATGATGTTCATTAGGGTTTTCTTATTGATGTTAATTGGTTGAATTCAAAAAATAAACAATCCATCAGAACATTTCTGGTTTGGAACACTTGTCTTTTGGACCCAAACACACTTTTTGACACAATGATCATGAGATTAACATTTATAACTAAATTACATAGTATATTAATTAAAACAAACATGTCGATGCACTATTTGAAAATTTAAATGTGTTTAGTTTCATCACCCAAAGGACTCATTCATCTTAGTTTGCTTTTCGTACTAAATGTGAATTCGTTTATTTCCTAAATAATGAGTCCTTCTATTCACTTTATGCTAAAACAAGCTCCTTTTGTTGTTACAAGCACTATTTTTGTTGCAATAACCATGAAATTATCTTTTTGTCTCCTTATTAAACAACTCTATTCATCAAGAAGAAAATGTCCATATCTGTACAATTCATTCAATACAATCAAACAATGGGGTTCATGATGTTCATTAGGGTTTTTCTTATTGATGTTAAATGGTTGAATTCCAAAATAAACAATCCTCAGAACATTTCTGGTTTTGGAACACTTGTCTTTTGTACCCAAACACACTTTTTGACACAATGATCATGAGATTAACATTTATAACTAAATTACATAGTATATTAATTAAAACAAACATGTCGATGCACTATTAAAAATTTAAATGTGTTTAGTTTCATCACCCAAAGGACTCATTCATCTTAGTTTTGCTTTTCGTACTAATGTGAATTGGTTTATTTCCTAAATAATGAGTCCTTCTTTTCACTTTATGCTAAACAAGCTCCTTTTGTTGTTACAAGCACTATTTTTCATGCAATAACCATGAAATTATCTTTGTGTCTCCTTATTAACAACACTCTATTCATCAAGAAGAAAATGTCCATCTATCTGTACAATTCATTCAATACAATCAAACAATGGGGGTTCATGATGTTCATTAGGGTTTCTTATTGATGTTAATTGGTTGAATTCCAAAATAAACAATCCATCAGAACATTTCTGGTTTGGAACACTTGTCTTTTGGTACCCAAAAACACACTTTTTGACACAATGATCATGAGATTAACATTTATAACTAAATTACATAGTATATTAATTAAAACAAACATGTCGATGCACTATTAAAAATTTAAATGTGTTTAGTTTCATCACCCAAAGGACTCATTCATCTTAGTTTGCTTTTCGTACTAATGTGAATTCGGTTTTATTTCCTAAATAATGAGTCCTTCTTTTCACTTTATGCTAAACAAGATCCTTTTGTTGTTACAAGCACTATTTTTCATGCAATAACCATGAAATTATCTTTTTGTCTCCTTATTAACAACTCTATTCATCAAGGAAGAAAATGTCCATATCTGTACAATTCATTCAATACAATCAAACAATGGGGTTCATGATGTTCATTAGGGTTTCTTATTGATGTTAATTGGTTGAATTCCAAAATAAACAATCCCTCAGAACATTTCTTGGTTTGGAACAATTTGTCTTTTGGACCCAAACACACTTTTTGACACAATGATCATGAGATTAACATTTATAACTAAATTACACAGTATATTAATTAAAACAAACATGTAGATGCACTATTGAAAAATTTAAATGTGTTTAGTTTCATCACCCAAAGGACTCATTCATCTTAGTTTGCTTTTTCGTACTAAAGTGATTCGGATTTATTTCCTAAATAATGAGTCCTTATATTCACTTTATGCTAAACAAGCTCCTTTTGTTGTTACAAGCACTATTTTTCTTGCAATAAACCATGAAATTATCTTTTGTCTCCTTATTATAACAACTCTATTCATCAAGAAGAAAATGTCCATATCTATACAATTCATTCAATACAATCAAACAATGGGGTTCATGATGTTCATTAGGGTTTCTTATTGATGTTAATTGGTTGAATTCCAAAATAAACAATCCATCAGAACATTTCTGGTTTTGGAACACTTGTCTTTTGGACCCAAACACACACTTTTTGACACAATGATCATGAGATTAACATTTATAACTAAATTACATAGTATATTAATTAAAACAAACATGTCGATGCACTATTGAAAATTTAAATGTGTTTAGTTTCATCACCCAAAGGACTCATTCATCTTAGTTTGCTTTTCGTACAAAAGTGATTCGTTTATTTCCTAAAATAATGAGTCCTTATATTCACTTTATGCTAAACAAGCTCCTTTTGTTGTTACAAGCACTAATTTTTCATGCAATAAACCATGAAATTATCTTTTTGTCTCCTTATTAACAAACTCTATTCATCAAGAAGAAAATGTCCATATCTATACAATTCATTCAATACAATCAAACAATGGGGTTCATGATCTTCATTAGGTTTTTCTTATTGATGTTAATTGGTTGATTTCCAAAATAAACAATCCCTCAGAACCATTTCTGGTTTGGAACAGTTTGTCTTTTGTACCCAACACACACTTTTTTGACACAATGATCAATGAGATTAACATTTATAACTAAATTACATAGTATATTAATTAAAACAAAACATGTAGATGCACTATTGAAAAATTTAAATGTGGTGTTTAGTTTCATCACCCAAAGGACTCATTCATCTTAGTTTGCTTTTCGTACTAAAGGTGATTGGTTTATTTCCTAAATAATGAGTCCTTCTATTCACTTTATGCTAAAAAAGCTCCTTTTGTTGTTACAAGCACTATTTTTCATTGCAATAACCATGAAAATTATCTTTTGTCTCCTTATTAACAACTCTAATTCATCAAGAAGAAAATGTCCATATCTATTACAATTCATTCAATACAATCAAACAATGGGGTTCATGATCTTCATTAGGTTTTTCTTATTGATGTTAATTGGTTGAATTCCAAAATAAACAATCCCTCAGAACATTTCTGGTTTGGAACACTTGTCTTTTGTACCCAAACACACTTTTTTGACACAATGATCATGAGATTAACATAAATTTTATAATTAAAATTACATAGTATATTAATTAAAACAAAATGCTTGTTTATGCACTATTCTAATAAAAATTTAAAATGTGTTTAGTTTCATCACCCAAAGGACTCATTCATCTTAGTTTGCTTTTCGTACTAAAGTGAATTGGTTTATTCCTAAATAATGAGTCCTTCTATTCACTTTATGCTAAACATAAGCTCCTTTTGTTGTTACAAGCACTATTTTTCATGCAATTACCAAGAAATTATCTTTTTGTCTCCTTATATTAACAACTCTATTCATCAAGAAGAAAAAATGTCCATATCTAAACAATTCATTCAATACACATCAAACAATGGGGTTTCATGATCTTCATTAGGTTTTCTTATTGATGTTTAATTGGTTGAATCTCCAAAATAACATAATCCATCAGAACATTTCTGGTTTGGAAACACTTTGTCTTTTGTACCCCAAACACAACTTTTTGACATAATGATCATTAGATTAACATTTATAACTAAATTACATAGTATATTAATTAAAACAAACATGTCGATGCACTATTGAAAATTTAAATGTGTTTAGTTTTCATCACCCCAAAGGACTCATTCATCTTAGTTGCTTTTCGTACTAATATGAAGTCGTTTATTTCGAAATAATGAGTCCTTCTATTCACTTTATGCTATGTTTACTTTTGTTGTTACAAGCGCTATTTTTTGTTGATAGTTACAATGCACTATCTTTTGACTCCTTTATTAACAACTCTATTTATCAGGTAAAAATATGTATCCATTTTCTCACGGTGGGAATATAATCAACAAAAAGTGTTACTATCGATGTTCAACTGCTCCATTGTTGAAAATGTTGAATTCTCCAATAATTATAAACAATCCCAATCAGTAATTCTTACTTGCAAACATCATGTCTTTTGTTACCCCAATACACTTTTTAACACCATCTGATCATTTGCACAGATCATACATTACCCTATTAGCATTGTATATTGATTAAATACCTTAACCATAAGTACAGATACTTCGTCAAAAATTAATAATCTGTCCAGCCCTTTCACCTCACTTCCAAAGGCTCAATCATCATTAGCTTTTCTGTTTCGAAAACTGAGAAGGTTGGTATTGTTCCGTTTTTCTGACAGTAAAGAGTTCCATTGCTATTCACTTTTATGCTACCCAAACACAGTTTTTGACACAAACTTGATCATTAATTAACATTTATAACTAAAGTTACATATATATTTAATTAATAACAAACATGTCGATGCACTATTCAAAAATTTAAATGTGTTTTAGTTTCATCAGACCATAAGGAAATCATTCATCTTAGTTTTGCTTTTCGTATTAAATTTGAATTGTTTATTCCTAAATAAGTGAAGTCCTATTATTCAACTTTATGCTATACTAAGTTCCTTTTTGTTGTTACTAAGCACTATTTTTCATGCAAAAAACCATGAAAT